>VWZX01010566.1:679605-904940 GCA_013399015.1 Galbula dea | reverse complement strand
CCTTCCTCCCCACACTCTTCCTCCCTCCCCATTTCCCCCTTCCTCCCTCCCCGTTTCCCTCCCTGCCTTCAAGAAGAGATGCAGGTTTCCCTGCTGCTCTCTGCCTGCCTCCTCCAAGGGTCCCTCACACCTCAGCCCTTCCTCCATGCTCACAAACCTTGGCCACCTCTTAGAGCTCATTGTCAGAGCTCTGCGTGCAGACGTGGGCTTCAGCTCCGTGCCCTGTACTGGGCCATTTCACCAGGGAGTAGAAGAATTTGTTGCAGGGAGCAGGAATTCCTCCCTGGTGTAGTCACCAGTGCTTTGAACTCCGGTGGGGAGCTGGTTGCTCAGGCAGCCCCAGGCTCTCTGCAGTCTCTAAAGCCAGGCAAGCCATCTGGTGGAGACCTCCCGTGTCAGATTTCAGGGGATGGATTCCTGCAGGGTTCTCTTGCTGCTTTCCCCCAAAGCCTCTGACTCTGGAGAACTGAGTGTCTGATAGTCCTGAGTGAAACATGTGGTTCTGCCTTGTGCCCCTCCCTTGAGAGGCCTTTTCCCTGCTCTGTGGAGGGGAGCAGGAGTGCTCTCTGAGCTGGAGAAGTGGTGGTCAAATGTTCATTTTCTGTGTCCTCCCTTTTTTGGTCCCTACCTTAAAATGCATTGGGTCTCTCACTCTTTGGGCTGCTGAGTCCTTTCCATGTGAGTTTGGTGGAAGGTGCAAAGGCCATAGCCATCAACGTGCTGAAAGTTGAGTGCTTTCACAGAAGAGCTGTGCTGAGGCTTGCTGGAGCTGTTGAAAGCACTGTCTGGGCCTGCTGGAGGCATCTCTTCTCCCAACGTGATGCAGCGAGCAGGAGGAACTGTTGAGCTGCATCTCTGCCATGGTGCAGTGCTCAGTTATTCAGCTTGAACCATCGCTGAAGGAGGTTTTGCATGTGGGTGCTGGGCTGTGGTTGTGCTGCCTGAGGCCAGATTCATGTTCCCTGACGCTGGGAGGGGCAGAAAACTCCAGCAGATGTGCAGGCAGCAGGGAGCAGTAGCTGTTGCAGTAATATGTAGCAGCACTGGCCTGTCAGAGCTCTTCAGAGACCATTTTTGATGGTTCATCTTTGGCTGAGCTGGTGGAAACTAGGCTTACTGTGTTCTTGGTGTCCAGCACGTCCATAAGCCACAGGTGAAGGGTTTGTGTCTCTCCCACATCTGCAGAGGGAGAAATGTGAGTCTGGAGCAAGTGTTGGAATGGGACTTCACTGGCTCCATTCTGCTGCCGATTTGTGCTAGGTTGGTTTTTACCCAACATGTGTGGAATGCACAATCAGCATCTTGGAGAAGCAGTGGTAGGAAAGAGGAAGCTCAGGCAGAATATAAATAGCCAGATTTGAGAAAGTATCAGTGGAGCAGCTCAGCTGGCCCTTGGCGTGAGCCTGGCTGAGGGCCGCTGGGAAGCTGCATCCTTCGTGTGTGGTTTGCAAAGGGGGAACTTTGGGAGATACCACACGAGTCAGCAAGGCAGAAAATGAATGAATCTGACAGTCTTGGATGTGGGAAGGAAATGAAATTTGCTTCCACGCACATCAGAACTGGGTGTGTCCTCTGCACGTGTCACAACACAGAGGGGAAGCCCCTGGGCAGTTATGGCAACGCTGCCCACTGGGGTTGCACAGCAGCTGCCAGTGATTCATGAGCTTATCCTGGGACATTTTGTCCTCCTGTATGATTTGATTTCTTGATTAACTTAATTGCATCTCAACAAGCATCTTGGTTTTTCTTGGTATCTGTGTCTGGGGTTTACAACTGCCTAGCACAGCCTCTTTTCCTGAGCTGGACTAGAGAAAGGTCTGCTCCTGCTGGACCCAGAGCTTTCCTCCAGCCCAAAGTCAGCATAACTGACAGGCAACATTGGGCTGATCTGCAGGATGGGTGATAAAGACTGGGACAGAGCCCAGGAGAGCTGATGTGAAGCCCTGTTGGTAGTGATCCCCCTTCTCCGTCACTGCCCCTTGGGCTTGTGTGCTCAAGAGGCATCTCCTGCTGTCACTTCGAGAGGACAGCACATACCTGTGGGCACCAGGGTCTGGCTGCAGTGTGATATGCGGGGGGGTGGGTCTTGTCCCCAAGCCCCAGCACATGGTCACCTCTCCCTGCTAACCAGCTTACTCCTTTCAGGCATTTTCCCCATCTGCTGAGCAGTGGGTTTTGCCATTTGGCATGGGGGATGGAGGCTGAGGGAGATCTCTGGGGTGTTTAAAAGGATCTGGATAAATCCTCTTAGGGAGAGGCACTGAGTCAGCAGAGTGTGGTGGGAGAGGAGGAGGAGGGAACCAAGTTGTCCTTATGGGGCTGGAGCCACTGCTGAGCCCTGTGCTGGGGCTGGGGGAGGTGTGTGCCTGGGGACCCGCTCTAAGGAGCATCCCTCCTTTCCTCACCAAATTTCAGGTGGTCTCCATCTCCTAGAACAGAAGTGGGAGCTGTGGCCTGGAGGTGCCTGTCCCCAAGGGTGCAGGGACCTGTCCTGCCTGTGCCCATGGCCACCTCAGCACTGCTTCTTGGGGTTTTGAGCTCCCCTGGGGTTTCTGCCTTGTGTGGGTGGCCAGTGCTGCTGAAGCGCGTGGGTGGCTTGGTCTCACCATCATCATTTACTACCAAAGGTGTGCTGAGGTGCTGAGTACCCACAAGGTAGATGACCAAGATTATGGTCAGACCAGGAGGCAAGGTCACTTTATGGGAAGGGCAAGGGCTGGGGGAGGGGGAAGCAGGCAGGGGTTGGGTGCAGGGGTGTGCTTTCACCCACCCCCATCACTGCTTGGTTAGGAGTCCCTGCTTTGCTCAGGTCTGCAGGAGGGCTGGGGTGTGGAGACAAGGAACATGGAGCAGACCCAGAGTGGCTTCCCCTAGACCTGTGTGCAGGCTCAGGTGGCCCAGGGTTAAGCTGGTGTCACCTGGTTTGTATTTCGGAGCAGGTGAAGGAGACTCACTGCCTGCCAGCTGTTCCCTTTGGCTTATCAGGATGCCTCATACAAGCCCTCAGGAGCATCTGCCATGCTTCCCTCTCCTTATCTGATGGTGTATCTTGTCCTCTCATGCAGAGCTCCACACAGGAGATCGGAGAAGAGCTGGAGGATGGTGTCATCTACAGCATATCGCTTCGGAAAGTGCAGCTCCATCACACGGCCAACAAAGGGCAGCGATGGCTGGGGGTAAGTCTGGGGCTCTGCCAGCCTCCTGCCATGGGGAGGGTTCAGATGTTTCCTCACCAGAGACATGGTGACATGATGTCAGGGCTTGGCAGGGTCAATACCAGCCCATGTCTTGCCCTTTTCTTCTTCCTCTCCCACAGACTCCTGTCCTGGGGAGGTCCTTCCAAGCCTCATTGGGAATGATGTATTTATTTGGGAGTGGGGGCATGGGAGAACCTGCTGGCCTCTGTCCCACAGGAAGGGACATGGGGGAAACAACTTGAAGCCCCATTTTGCAAAAACAGGGCAACTCTGATTTGCACCTAGATTTTGGCAGCCTTGAGGCTTTTCCTGGGATTTCCCAAATGCTCAAGTGTTCTCAGCTGGTCTGGTGTCCAAGGAGACCTAGCTTCCCTTTCCCCAGGCTTGCCACATGAGCCCCAGGCACTGTAGGGGTTCTATGGTCTCAGCCTAGACCCAAAGGGTGGCTGCTGGAGCTGGTGGGACCACACTGCACTTGAACATGTCTGTCTTCACCCATCCCACTAACCTCTGCTCCTGTGCCAACAGTTTGAGAACGAGTCTGCCCTGAACCTCTACGAGACATGTAAGGTGCGGACGATAAAAGCTGGGACCTTGGAGAAGCTGGTGGAGTACCTGGTCTCAGCCTTCAAGGGCAATGACTCCACCTATGTCACCATCTTCCTGTGCACTTACCGGGCCTTTGCCACCACCAAGCAAGTGCTGGACCTGCTGCTTAACAGGTGAGGCTACCCTGAGCCCCAAAAGACAGCTAGGGGTTGTCTGAGCCCCCTCAGCCCGGAGAGCCCCAGCGTCTGCTGCTGCCATGCTCTGGAGGGCTGATGGGCTTCTCCCAAACCCCATCACTGTGAAGGTTTTGGGATAGGGCACGGAGGGGACGAGTTCCAAGAGAACTGAAGCCCTTCCAGCTGGTACCCTGCTGAGAGGTGGCCAGTGCTGGTTGCTTCCCATCACGTGAAGGCTATGGTAGGGTGGGGGGAGCAGGACAGTGGGTGCGGGGTTCAGTGCATGGTGGTGAGGTGGAAGGAGAAGAGGCAGTGCAGAGACACAGCTGAGCCCAGGGTGCTCACTGCCTCCTCGCTGTGCATTTGCAGGTACGGCAAACTCCACGTGCAGGCGAACGGAGACCATGCCAGGCATGCTGTGGATGAGAGGATGGAGCTGAAGAAGTAAGTCTAAGAAAGCTAAGAAGTTAGGACAAGAGGGAATGGCCTCAAGTTGCACCAGGGGAGGTTCAGGTTAGATATTAGGAAAAAAATCTCTTCCCAGAAAGAGTTGTTAGGCACTGGCCCAGGCTGCCCAGGGCAGTGGTGGAGTCACCATCCCTGGAGGGGTTCAGTAAACATCTAGATCTGGTCCTTAGGGTCATGGTTTAGTGGCATGGGGGTGATAGGTCAATGGTCGGACTTGATGATCTTAGAGGTCTCTTCCAACCTTAATGATTCTGTGATTCTAAGTCTGTGGCCATGCTGTGGGTGAACAAAAGAAGGGTGTCTCCAGTCGATGGAGCTTCAGTTCTCATCCCAGGCTGTTCCTTGTGCCCAGAATGTCTTGGGGTGCACGTGGGTTTCTGGTGGCAGCTGATTCTCACGCAGGCTTGCCTGTGTTCCCCCTCTCCTTGCAGCACCATCTCCTCCATCCTGGGTGCCTGGCTTGACCAGTACTCAGAGGACTTCCGCAAGCCCCCAGACTTCGCCTGCCTCAAGCAGCTCATCTCCTACGTGCGCCACAACATCCCTGGATCAGACCTGGAGCGCCGAGCCCGCATCCTGCTGGCCCAGTTTCAGCAGCAAGAGCAAAGCGAGTCTGAAGCAGAAGGTAGGATCCTTTCCCCTTTTGCAGGGGTCCTTTGGGGCTGCTGGTTGGCATCGAGGCTCTCCAAAAGCTTAGGTCACAGAATTCCACAATCCCAGTATGGTCAGGGTTCGAAGAGACCTCTGGGGATCATCTAGTCCAACCCCCCTGCTCCAGCAGGGTCATCCATAGCAGCTTGCCCAGGATCACCTCCAGCTGCCTTGGGAATCTCTCCACACAAGGAGACTCCACAATCTCTCTGGGCAGCCTGGCTCCATCCCCCTCGCACCAAAGAATTTTCTCCTCTTGCTCAGTTGGAACCTCCTGGGCTCTAGATTGTGCCCAAACAGGTGAACCCCCATAAACCCTGCCTGAGTTTACATGGAGGTGCACAGGGAAGCTAATCCAACTGAACCAGAAGTGGATTAGCTAATCTGGCTTTAATCCTTTGCAGACACTTGTGCCCAGGTTTAAGATGACTTCCCTTTTATCATTTCTCGAGGTGTGAAGCCAGATGGGCATTAAGAGCCTGGGTGGGATGTGGGTGTCCTCAGGGGGCTGGTTCAGGTTGGCTTAGCTTCCTGCCATCTCTCACAGCTGTGGACCATGGTGGCTGCACCTTCCAGCTGGTGGAGGAGAACGGGGTCGGGGAAGGGAAGCCAGATTTCCTCTCCTTCTCCCCAGAGATGGTGGCAGAACAGTTCACACTGATGGATGCTGTGAGTACTCATCCAGCAGGCAGGCTGATGGTGCTCTGCTGCTCTGGGCACAGCCCTGTCTCTTCCCTTCCACCTTTCCCTCCTAGCCTACTCCCTTCCCAACCTGATCCATCTCCATCCCTTCATCTTCCAGGAGCTGTTTAAGAAAGTGGTGCCTTACCACTGTCTGGGCTGCATCTGGTCCCAACGAGACAAGAAGGGCAAAGAGCACCTGGCTCCCACCATCCGTGCCACGGTCTCGCAGTTCAACAGCGTGGCCAACTGTGTCATCGCCACGTGTCTCGGGGACCGCTCCCTGAAGCCGCAGCAGAGGGCGAAGGTGCTGGAGCGCTGGATCGAAGTGGCTCGGGTAGGACAGCTCACAGCTCACCTCCTGCCTCAGCCCAGGGCTGTCAGTGTGCCAGTCCCAGCAGATCCCTGGGCTTTCTTGAACTCTGAATCCTGTCTTCTCCTTGTCTGCCCCCAGGAGTGCCGCATTCTGAAGAACTTCTCCTCCCTCCGAGCCATCCTCTCGGCTCTGCAGTGCAACGCTATCCACCGGTTGAAGAAGACCTGGGATGAGGTCCTACGGTAAGCAGAGTCTTCTGGGCTCCTACAGCCCTGGGGAGGTTTCAAGGGGGAGGTTGTGTTGTATCTGTGGCCCTTGAATGTGTAGATGTGTCATCTCAGCTCCAGCATTGCCTCTTGGAGCGTGCCCAAAACCCAGGGACCAATGTAAGGTGTTAGGGACCTGAGGAGCCTGAGGAAATAAAAGCGCTATCCTCTCCTCCTCCTTTCCATCCAAAACACCCTGGAATAGCCTCCAAACAGCAAGGTCCTGCTAGAGCTGTGAGTGTTGGGGGGAGGGGAGCGTCCTTTGGATGACCAGAAGAGAGCTGAAGGAGGTAACCCCAGGGTGGCACCATTGCTGACTTCTCCCTGTGTTTCTCCTGGTGCAGGGAGAGCTTCCGCACTTTCCATGAGCTCTCTGAGATCTTCTCCGATGAGAACAACCACTCACTGAGCAGGGAGCTTCTCATTAAGGTATGAGGAGGCAGCACCCACAGCACTCTGTCTCTGGCAGGGAGCTGGGGCTGATGCTGGCAGAAGTTTCCACCGTGTTCCAGCCACCAGGCTAAAGCTATGGCAGTGCTGCCAAGGTTGCAGGCAGAGCTTGCTGAGTGTGGGGAGCAGGGTGGGGTTTTGGACCAGGCTGGGCTTTCTGCTTCTCCACCCAAAAGTTGTCATTGCCTAAAGCTTGCAAAGCAATTCAGCAAGTAGAGATAAGCAGTGGGATGGGATCCACTGCACCAGGTGACAGCTTCTCCCCAGAGGCAGCTGCATTTTAACAGCCAGGTGCAAAGTCCTCTTGATTCCGGGTGGGGTTGTAGGGTGAAAGGCTGCAGGAAAAATCTCCTTCTTCCCCATGGAGCCTTTCTGCAGGTTCCCAGCCTAACTGCAGTTTGGGAACTGAAAGGACACAAAATGCAAAAGGGAACAAACCAAACATCCCATTAAGGAGCTATTTGTACAGAGCTGGCAATGGGAGCAGCAGTTCCTGTTCACTAAGCCTCTCCTCCCTGTGAGCCATGAAAAAGCTCAGCTTTGATCTCCTCCTCTTCCCCTCAACAAAGAAAGTTGTACCAATAAAAGTAGTGAGGAATTTTAGCTCATCTGTTAGTGCAGTTTCACACCTTCACTGATCCCAGCATTCTCCACCATCCAGGAGGGCACATCCAAATTTGCCACCTTGGAGATCAACCCAAAGAGGGCTCAGAAGCGGCAGCAGCAGCAGCGAGAGATGGTGAGTGTGGCACAGCCACCCCCATGCCCCACCCCCACTGGCTGCCCAGCCTGGTCCCAGCCCTCTGCTGACCCTGCCTGTCCTTTGCTGTCCCTGCAGGGTGTGATGCAGGGCACCATTCCCTACCTTGGCACCTTCCTGACAGACTTGGTGATGCTTGACACTGCCATGAAGGATTTCCTGGATGTAAGTACCTCCATCTCCATCCTCACTTCCTCTGCACAGCCGGGCCAGAGCCTGGGCTCATAAATGGAGACTTGGTCCCTCATGTGTCCTAGAGCTGACACTGCACCCTGTGCATCTATATTGAACACTGCACCTTCTGCATCCTGCATCTGACACTACACATCCTACATCCAGCTCTTCACATCTGCCTCTGTCAGCCCGTGGCAATGTGCTGCTCTCGCAGTGCTCCTCAGCTGGGACACCCACAGTGCAGTGGCAGTGAGCCAGAAGGCAGGGAGGGGTGGGAATGATGTTTTCCTGCCTGCTCCACACTGACATTTGGCTCCTTCTTTTCCAGGGTGGGCTGATCAACTTTGAGAAGAGACGGAAGGTGAGAACTTTGCCCTGGCAGCAGCACAGGAGGGTGGAAAGAGGAGGCTGATGTTGTGCAAGCCTAGGCTGTGCTAGTCACTTGGGGTTGTGTTCACTCTCCTTTTTTGTTGTGTGTTCTTTGGTTTTGGGGAGGGGGATTCTGGTCCTTCTGGTGTGTGGGACTGGGCTGTTTGTGGAGGAAGCTGGGGCTGGCCAACAGCTCTGGTCTCATGACCTTTGTTTGCTGCAGGAGTTCGAAGTCATTGCCCAGATCAAGCTGCTTCAGTCAGCCTGCAACAACTACAGCTTCACACAGGAGGACCAGTTCGTGGACTGGTTCCACAGCCTGGAGCGGCTCAGCGAGGCCGAGAGGTGAGCGTGAGCAGGGTCCAGAGCCATGCTGCTGCTGGTGTGTCAGGACGTCCCAGCACTCTCATCTCCTCCAGCTACTGAGCAGCCACTGCCCCATGCTCCACTCCCTGCTCTGCCAGCACGGAGCTCAAACCCTCTCCTCTCCCCTCCCAGCAGAGCTCAAACCCTCTCCTCTCCCCTCCCAGCTACGGGCTGTCGTGTGAGATCGAGCCGCTGTCGGAGTCAGCCAGCAACACGTTGAAAGCAAAGAAGAACACAGGCATCATCAAGAGATGGAGCGAGTGAGTCTGCTCATCCCTGGTGGAATGTGGGGTGGAGATAGGGGCCAGCATGGGATGTCTTGGACTGAGCATGGCAGGGGACCAGGCTGGGGGTGCCTGCTGTCCTGCCAGCCACATGCACCTTTGCTCTGCTCTCTTCTCACCTTCCCTTGTCTCTCCTGGCAGCCGGCAGCCACCCAGCACCGAGCCCTGCACCAGCGGCAGCTCCCACTCGAAATCCTTTGACCAACTCAAGTGTGGGCAGTACCTGTGCAGTGGGGATGCCACTGACTCGGTGAGCGTCACCTCTGCCGGCTCCAGCAGCTCTGACGTGGAGGAGATCAACATCAGCTTCATCCCAGAATCCCCAGACTGCCAAGAGAAGAAGGTATGGGATGCAAGCCTGCAGAGGCAGGTGGGGACTGCCCTGGGAGTGGGTGGGGGTGCCTGGAGGCTGTTTCTGACCCGCTGGGGCTAGGGAGGCTCCTGCCCTTTGCCACTCTGGCAGCGTGGCAGGGCTCTCGTGCCTCCAGCAGCTGGAGTCGTGTCGGTCACCCCCTCCCCACCCCATTGTCACAGGTCAGTGAGATCCCTCTGGCCTCCCTCCCCCAGCGCTGGTACACGCCGTCTGTGGCTGATGGAGAAGCTAAACCCACTGTGTCCTCCGCATCCCCTCTCCTCCCTGCCCTCCAGTTTTGGGAATCCACCTCCCTTTCCTCCCTGGACACGTCGGGCATCGGCTCGGGCTCCAGCAGTGCCTCATCCTCTTCGGTCTCCTCCACGCCGGTGACAGCCTCCCGGACCCACAAGCGCTCAGTCTCTGGCATCTCCAGCTACTCCTCCCTCTCGCTCCCCCTCTACAACCAGCAGGTCGATGACTGTTGCATCATCCGCGTCAGCCTGGCCGTGGACAACGGCAACATGTACAAGAGCATCCTGGTTAGTAGAGGACAAGCCCAGTGACAGCAGGGAGGGGTGGGCATGGCCTGTTTTGGGAGGAGATGGTGCTGGGAGGCTTTGCAGTGGTTAATAATGCTCTGTGCTCACAGGTGACGAGCCAGGATAAGACCCCTGTTGTTATTCGCAAGGCCATGGCCAAACACAACTTGGATGGAGACCGACCTGAGGACTATGAGCTCGTCCAGATCATCTCAGAGGAGAGAGGTGTGTGCTGGGGGGTGGGGAGGCTTTCCTGGGGGCTCTATCTCTGGTTGGCCATGCGACCTAGGTGTGGCATCAGGGCAGAGCTGGGCTGGTGTAGGGGTCCCTACACCTCGGGGACAACACTCAGCCACACTCTGGGCCCCTTTCTGATCCCTATCCTGGGTCATTTCCAGAGCTGAAGATCCCTGACAACGCCAACGTCTTCTACGCCATGAACTCTGCTGCCAACTATGACTTTGTGCTCAAGAAACGAGGCTTCTCCAAGGGGGTGAAGATCAAGCACGGCTCCAGCTCCACCCTGCCCAGGATGAAGCAGAAAGGCCTGAAGATAGCCAAAGGCATCTTCTAGCCTCAGCCCCACTGCCACCCATCACCGACGGGGCCTTGGGGGCCAGGCTGCTCTGGGCTTGGCTGTGGCTGGTCCTTGTGCCTCCTGGCACGGCGAGAGGAGCGACCCTGGCCCGCGGGGGGTGGCCACGCATCTCCCTCCCGCACCGAGAGCCCGGGGTGCTTCGGCGACCGCTCTCAGCCTCTGCCTCTCTCCGCACAAGCCCCCGTTTCAATCAGGTCTTTTTCTTCTACACAGGAAGGCAGTGGAGGGGATCTGCCTCGCTCTCTCTCTTTTACTTTATCCTTTTTTTTTTTTACACCTTCCATGGTGCAGCACTAGCCCAGCCACCGGCCAGCCCAGAGCTGCAGCCCACCTCTGCCGTAGGTGCCTTGTGTCCAAGCTGGGGAGCAGTGACTCGCAGAGGGGCAAGAGCAGGAGCCATCCCCCCCGGGGCTGCAAAGCCTCCCCCACGGGGTGGTGGTGTTCTCCTCTCCAGCTTTCCTGGCGTCGTTTTACCTCCACGTCCTTCCTCTCTGGGATAACTGGCATCACCACAGCCACACATCTCTCTGCCTGTCCTTCCTTTGGAGAAGCCGTGGACAGCCCAGGCTGGGAGGTGAGCTGGAGAGGATGCAGCCCTGCACCGGTGCTCAGAGCCCTGTGTCCATGCCGTGATGGAGCAGGAGCCTCCTTCTCTCCACAACTGGAAGCCTGTGTGGTCTTGCTTCCTCTCCCCAGTCCAGCACATCCTCCAGCTGGACTTCAACAGCCCACGTTCAAACTTGCACCAAAGATCAAATGCCAGTGTCTCTTCTAGTGTTGGGGGAAGCTTTTGTGCTGTGCCCCCAGTGCTGCCAGCCTAACGAGGAGGAGGAGGAGGAGGAGAGCGAATTTCTGTCTGAACTTGTGTAAATAGAGACTTTGGGTCTCATGAGCAGCTGGAGAGCTCAGGGTGCTCCTGCTCCCACTGCCTGACCCACAGAAAGTGCCACTCACCTTGGGCTTCAACAGGACTTTTTCACACACTGACCATGGGAGAAGCAGCAATGAGACTTTTTTTTTTTTGTATAAAACAAAAAAGTTTACTGATTTTTTTTTTTTTCTTTTCAGTATTTATTGGTTGTAAATAGAAGAGATGGACTTGTACATTTGACTAATCCAGCCTCCCCCTGCCCTGCAGCCCAGTCCCTCTCCTCTCCCCACCCTGCTATTTAAGGTTGCTGGGAGGGATGTTGGCAGCAGCAGCATGGCCCTGCTGTGCTTACGGGGTGCAGACCTCACCGGCTACCCCCTCCCTTGTTTCTCTCCCTTTAATACTCTAAGCAGGGGCAGAGATGCTTGTTTTAATCACTGTAGGAAACACTAATCCAAGGGGGGAACCTTTGCTCCTGGCTCTGGCTCTTGTTTTTTTTAAGCTCTTCCTTCCAGCCCATCGTGTCTGTTCCCTGTCTGTCCGTGCTGCTGGGTGGCTGCAGCATCTTCCCCAGCTCCAGGAGAGGGGCCTAGGGATGCACCAACGCTGCATGGACACACTCAGGACCCCAGGGCTGGGCTGCAGACCCCTGGTACCAGTGAAGAGGCTGCTTGGGCGTGAGTGTGACCAGCACAGAGCTCTCCCAGCCCCCTGACCCCTGGGATGGCATCGCCCATTGCTGCACATGATGGGAGCCCCTAGCTCCCTGACGCAGGGGCAGCCTCCTCCTGCCCACCTCTGGGGCCCCACTGTCCCCTTTCCCTCCCAAGAGTGTTCCCCCAGCAGCCCAGCATCACCAGAGGGACTGGCTGTACCATATGTATTTTGTACCACTTCAATGAAGGAGCACACTGCCCAGTGTGACTTGTATACAGCAATGTAATTAGTCTTTGCAATAAAATACTGATGCTCACATGTCTCTGCCCTGAGGCAGGGGCTGTCCTGTCCTCCTTCCCAAAGTGCCAGCAGGTTCATGGAGCAAGGAGTCGACCTGACTACTGGTTTTTTGATCTATTCAATGGCTTTAAGAGCAAACCCAACAGCTGGTGTGGTGGCAGTGCTCTGCCTTGCTTTGAGGCATCATCCCTTTGGTGCTCCAGGCTCACTTCCTACCATGTTTATTTCCTAACTGCACAGACAGCAGCAGAGCTTACTCTGATGGTGTGGGGATTCTGAGAGTGGGTATTAAAGATGTGGCTGCACTACCCACAGTTTCTCTCTGGCTGTATAGATTAAAGCCTGGGATTTTGGCAATGAAAGGATCATCTTTTCCACCTAAACATGGGAAAGCTGCTTTGCTGTGAGGGCAGCAGAGCCCTGGCCCAGGCTGCCCAGAGAAGTTGTGGAGTCTCCTTCTCTGGAGAGATTCCAAAGGCAGCTGGAGGTGATCTTGGGTGACCCTGCTTTGGGGTTGGACTAGATGATCCCCAGAGGTCCCTTCCAATCCCTCCTGTTTGTGGGATTCTATGATCTTTGCAGAGACAGGGCTGGGAACCCTGTTACCTGCTCAGGCAGAATGAAACATCCAAATCAGTGCAGGATTCCTAGACAGAGGAATTCTGAAGACAGCTGGGAAGTAAATGAACTCTGGCACACAAGTCATTTCTGGCTGCTTTGGCCTTGGGCCTCCTGTTGATAGACTGGCTTCAGGTGTTTTTCTGAGAGTGTTTATTCTTGGTGCCTGCTCATACCTGAGCACACTCTTACCTGGAAGTGGTATATCCACTGCATCTCTCCTTTTCCCTTCGTGTCCTGTTGCATTAAGTCCATTGCACAGCCCCTCACTGGTGGCCATGTAGCCAGGACCTGCACTTGATCCTGGCTGGAGGTGACCCCAGACAGACAAGACTGTTCATACATAGTCCAGAATTTCTGTCTCCATTTCATTTTCACTCCCATCAGAAGCCTTGAAGTCCTCTTCCTCCTCCTCCTCTTCATCATCCTCATCCTCTCCTGACTCATATGCCAGCTGCTCTTTGCCATCTTCACTGCTTGTGGTGTTTGAGAAGAGAGCTTAATTGGGAAGAAAGAAAGACACTGTGATGCCTCTCTCAGTGAAACCTGGAGGCATTTGCAGTAGAGCTCAAACAATGTGAGGGGAAAGCAGAGGGGCACAGCTAACAGAATCTAATCAAGCCCAAAGCAGTCTGTTCTCATACTCCAGGAACAGCAGCAGAACCAGCAGCAGATCTGCAGTGCTGTGCCTCCTCTCCTAGCTGATTCTGACCTAATTCACTAGGACACTGCTTTGGCTCAGCATCATCACGCAAAAATCACTTCCTTACTTCTTGTTCAATTAATAACATCAATAAAAAGCAAAGTGCCACCAGTGGCTACATCATTAGAATAAGATCTTGATTAGCTCTGAGCAAAGGCACTTAAAAACCTGAATGCTGGGACAGTGGGAAGATAAAACAAAAAACTCCCAGCTCTCCCTCATCCCAAACCACACTCACACTGCAACATCCTTACTCAGCCCACAACATCTCAACACCATCAGGAAGGTGGTAACACACTGCAGTGGGAGGCAGTAAGGCAGGAGTACACTGTGTAGATGCAGTAGATGTTCAGAAGCATCCTTACCAGGCCTTGTGGATCTGATGATCTGCTTTATCATCAGAGACATGCTATCTCGCAGGTCGTCGCTGGTCTTTGGGAGGCACCATCCGTCCCTCTCCGTGCACTCTGACTCAGCGCCGTCGTTCCGATGGATGATCTTCTGGAGGCTAAGCAGGACCAAAAGGGAAGGAGCTGTTAGCCTTCCACCTTCCCATGGAGCCTTCAAATGAGACAGAGCCTGGCTTCCATTTTACTTCACTGAGTTGCAACAACTTAACTGGGTTACTCACTACTTGCTGTAGGGGAAAGAAAGTTGATGTGTGAAAAGTCTAGCTTCTGAACGAAAACAAAACAAACACCTCTGAAGTTTCTGGTCAAGGAGAGAGAGAGGGGAATGGACTGGATATAAAAAGGCTTTCAAATCTAGCTCTAACAGAAAACTGAGCTGGCAGTATGCAATACCTTTCCACATTCAAGTCACAGAGCTGGTAGAACATCTGCCGGTAAGGGGGCAAGGCTCCCTCTCGGAAAACATAGACGGATTCCTGAGAGGAGGCAAGAAGGAAAGGGTTAATGGCCATTGGAGGGGGGGGAACAGGACAGCTGGAGCATAACAGAGAAGTACTTCAGGAGGCTGATTCAGCCACAAGGCACTTCCAACACAAATCAGTTGCAGGGCATAGGTCTGCACCTGGCAAAAGACAAAGCTAACTGAGGAATGCAGCAAACTTCCACTGCAGCCACAGTCACAGCAGCACAGCTGTCAGAAAACACACTTCATCTCTCCAACCTGCAGCTCAGGCATAGCAGGGGATCAGAGGTTTCATCCGGATCAGAGGTTTCATCTTAGCAAAAAAATGGAAGAATAACAGAATCCTGTGACAATATTTCTTTTACCCTGCTGAATTTTGCAGGATGACCTGATAAACACGTGGGGATTGGCTTTTTTGCACTTTACTGCCCAGAAAGTTCCATTACCAACTGAAACTAAACACTCATCACATCTAAGACTAGGGCTGAGAATACCAATCCCGTCACACAGCAGGTAAAAAACACCTCCAGTGCACAGCAGATGAAGTGCTGTAGTGATGTGGACAACTAGCAGCTTCCCAGGTACGCCTGAGGACATCAGCTCACTCACATCTGTCCCCTTAAGGACTCACAAAACAGGAACCACTCCCTTTCCACTGAGCTACTTCAGGATTCTGGTAAAGGAGAGTAATGCTTACCTTCAGCTTGTAGCTGCTGGAAGCAGGCTTCTTTGCACCAACTGCACTGGCCGTACCGAGCCCCTGCTTCAGATCGTGCACGCTGACAGTGTGGCTTACTGAAAGACAAAGAGCCCCTGAGTCCTAACAAGGCTTAGCTTTCCCTCTGCACCACTCTATTGGCTGAGCCAACTTCACAGCTGTTCTGCTGTGGCTGGGACAGAACCATAGGCCAGCCATGGTCTGCAGGCCATTAGCAGTTTTGAGGCAGCCTGGAACTGAAGCTGGGAGAGGCAAAGGTCAGGAGAGCTGCCCCAACTGGCTACAGGTGTGTCCCATACCATAAAGGTCATGCTCAGTATAAAGGGGGGAAAATCTGCTGGGGACAGGGGCTCTCTTTGCTTCGCCTCATGCCTGGAAGAGGCCTGCTCATCATTCTACTCAAGGACTGCTTTCCTGTTTACTGTGACCACCACGTCCTCACGGGGCTGAGTATACCTTTATGTACTTTCTATGGGCATTGGTATTAGCTTGGCTGTTTCCCTAAATCCTTTCTCACTTGCAACCCCCACAGGTCTCCTCTCTTTCTCTTGCTTGCCCTCCCCAGCTGGGGAGAGGTCACTGGGTGATGGAGCAACTGCTGTAGTTTAGCCCCAAATAAGGGCTAAATGGGGACAGCTGGTCAGCAAAACCCAGACCCAGCCAGCAACTGAGCAGGTGTTGCTTGTCCTAGGGAGATCTTGCTGGACAGACCCAGGAGGAGGGGGGACTTTGGGGGGAGTCTGGAGGCTTTTTCTGCAGTGCATTTTGGTCCAGAATTTTTACCTTTTCAGCTCCCTCTTGACAAAGAAAAGAGACCAACTCTCCCCTTACTCTTTACCATCTCTGAATGCTGAGCTCCCCCAGTCTTGTTGGCTTTGTTCTGTCTGCTAACAGATACTGTGGCTCAGCCAGCCACACACCTAAGGCTCTCAGAACACTCCCCAGCAGGAGCCTCTTCTCCTGGCTTAACAGCAGCACCAGATTCTAACCAGAAATAAAGCTCCAGTTTTGGCTCAGCTAGAACACAGAAGAGCCTTCACCACCTGTGAGTGGAGTAAAGAGAAGCAGAAGAGGCAGCCAGCCCTTCTGCTGGCACAGCATACCTTGCTTCTTGACAGTGATGGGCAGACTGTAGTTGTATGTGCTGCGCTTTGCTTTCACTGGCATATCATTAGCAGCATAACCTAGAGGGGAGAAGAGACAACCACCAGTGAACTGAGGGCAAGCACCCTGCAGAACAGCCCCAGCTCAGTAACTGGAGTGGAAAAGGCAGGGTGACCTTTGAGATATGCTGACTTTAGCAAGGTGGGGACAGGAGAAGCACCAGATCAACAAAATCCTTCAACCTGGAAAGAGGGAGATGTAAGCTGATGGTAATGACAGCTCTGCCAGGGAGTTAGTAGATGACCTCAGAAAGTCCTTTCCCTCAGCTCTCCCTCTGCAAAATCAGAGCAGGGGAACTGTAAGTCCCAAAGTCTGTGACCTCTCATCCTGCAGAAGATGTTAAGGTCCTTGAGGAAAAGCCTCTCTGTAAGCAACAGAATCTACTGCTCCTTGCCTCCCCTGAGAGAGGGGGAAGATGATCTCCTACATCCACTTGGGCTTGGAAAACATGGAGGAGGAAAGTCAGGCAGCTGCCCACTGAGTTTAGAACATGCCAAGTAAGGACAGACATTGCATGTTATCCAATGCAGTATTAAAGGAGTTTAGGGAAGAAGTACAGGAAGCAATGAGCTCCACAGGAATCATCTTCATCAGAGCAGAAAGATGGCTAAAGGGTTTGAGGAACAAGTAAGAAGACAAGTATTCCCAGGATTAAGCAGAAAGCAGAGAGAGCACCTCTGGCTGCCTCCTTTTACCATATTTCATGCCACAGCGGATTCGGAAGTCCAGCACTTGGTAAATCTTGGCTTCAGGGTGTTTCCTGGGGTCATACCCATACCTAACCCACAGGCTTCTCCAAGGACCTGTTAACTGCAGAAACACACAGGGGAGAAGGTGGTTACAGAGGTTCTGCAGTATAGCTCTTAGAAAATGCTGCTGTTTCCCAAAGCTGATTTCTTTTCCCAGCTCTTCCCTCGCTTCCCAAGCCAGTGAAGCTTGGGCCACCAGTGCACGGAGGCACAACTCTCTGTGTGCTGTTACAAACTAACATGCCAAGTCACAAGGAAGTGCTTGATTGGAAACATGCTGCTACCACTGCCAATTTTCAGTGTCTGAACTGCAAAGCTGATTAGAATCAATGGAGTAAATGGCTACTGAATCTTCCATGGCTTCACCTTCTCTTCAGAAGCAAGGTTTCCCTTCCCTCTCTCTCTTAACAGAACATGAAGCTAAGGTACTTAGTGGCAGGACCAGGAAGACCCTGGGCTGCCTTGCTGTGCCTCCCAGCAGCCAGAGACAGGCCCAAGGGCAGAAGCACAGACTCACCATGTAATAGGCCAAGTAGGGCAAGAGAAGTTTCAGCTTGTCTGGGTGGACGCTGATATTGGCTTTCAATGCATTCCGAGACCAGACAGGACGGACTTCAAAGAGCTGGAAACAGACAGAAACAACCCTGAGAGAGTGCAAGGCAAAGGCAGCTCAGCTTTCCAAGTGGAATGACTTCTGCATCAGAGCCTCTGGCCCTTGGGATGAGCTATCAGAACCATAATGGAAGAACCAGTGGCACAAAAAAGAAACAATGTGAGTTGGCTGCAAAGACAGGTTCAAATCTTGTTGTGCATGATGAAACTGAACACAACAGTGCCAGTGGTGTCTTGCCAGGACCTTGGATCAGCACCTGATGTATCAGCTACAATCACCAACAATTGGGGGTGAAGCCAGAGAAAATGACTGCAGGTGGTTTTTCCCTACACAGCACACTGCAGTACAGTGCCCAGCTCAGGAACAAGGTATTTACCTTTCTCAGCTCTTCCTCCACCTTCCTATCCACAGGATTGGTGCACACTTTCTTCCAGGTCTGCACAGCAGCATCCAGGGGTTTATTTGGGACTTCCTCATCCTCATAGTTGACAAAGATGGCATTGTGGGGGCGGCGAGCCCTGCTGAGGCCGATCAGGTGCTCCCCAGACACCTGGGGATTGTTGTAGCCTTCCCTAAGAGAGGCAGAAAGGGTCAGCTTTGCTTTCTGCCTCTGGCATACACAGACCTGGGACCTTCACAGGAACATGCCCCATGAAGTTTGGGCTCCAGATTTTGGAAGAGAGGGGACTCAGCCAGGAGAGCAATGAGTTGCTTTAACTTTGGTCCCACCTGCCTGTGGATTCTGGCATCACATCCTGGTGCCATAAAAGACTCTCATGGCACCACTGAGGAGAGAAAATGTAAATTAAAACCCCCTGCAAAGCTCCATCCAAGTGCCTGCTGTAGTTCCTGCAGCTCAGTGGGGCACAGGGACAAGGCAAGATGGAAATGCAGCTAAGATAAAGGTATTGGTTTGTTCCAAGTGCTGATGAAGGACTGGAGTGAGAAAAATGAAAGATGTTTCTGTGGGAGATCTCCCAGCTTGTTCTTCTGGAAAAAGCAGCCAGGGGCCAGGAGGGAACAGGTCTGCTGAGTGCAGCCACAGGAACCTTTGGCATCGACTCCTGCACACTCACCCCTCAGCACCAGACCACTGGCAGCAGCAGGCAGAAAGCTGAGCTGACTGCAGCCCATGCTGCATGGAGCAGACATGGAGCAGTCATCTCCCCCAGGCCACCAGCTCCCTGCACCTGGCAAACCCTCAAGGGGACTTCTGCTGAGGTGGCTGCTGCCAGGCAGTGTCTCAAGAGTGCCTGCCTCTGCTGTGCCCAATCAGGAGGGACAGAAGAGAGCAGGGCAGCAGCCTAAAGAGGTGAAACGGAAGAATAATGCATTCAGTGCTGCTCTGATGCTTCAAGAGCATCAGTCCTGTAATGACACTGAAGTTACAATGGGTTGGAAGCATCTTCAAGGGGTGAAAAAGGAAATCTTAACTTGAAGACTTCTGTTAGAAGTAGATACCAACCCAGCAATGTGTTTCCCTCCCTGCCCACTCCAGAACTCCTACAAGAAGCAGCACTAACCTGTGCTGTATATCTGGCCTATAGAAATAGTCAACAGGAGTGTCCAGACGTGAGAAGATTGGTGGTGGGATGTAGAGAGGCAATTCTCTGTTGAAGAATTCCTCCTTCTCTGGTTTCAGCATCAGGACTTTGTCATACATGGAGGTTTGCTTGCCATCAGGACCAGAGTGTGTTGCCAGGTACTGGAAATCAGACATTCCTGGGAGAAACAAAAGTGGAAAGATTGTGAAGTTGGTTGTGAGTGTAACAATCTCTCTCACAACACTCCACTTCCAGGAGCAGGAGCCTGAGAAGTTCATGCCAAGGTTTAAACAGTAAGTCCTTCCAGCCCTATGTTCTGAGAGAGAAACACTTCCCTTTCCCATCACACATGCACATCTTTAAGCCACGTGGACACAAACCCAAGTGTTACCTTGGAATTTGTAAACAGTGGTGACAATCCCAAGAATCTCCATCTCAAACTGGACTTCTGGCTGGATTTGTTCTTCAGTCTCCAACTGCTGCTGCTGCTTCTTGGTCCTCCTCCTCACCTTGAGCAGCATGGTGGAGGTGGGGAAGCGATTGGCACAGACGGGGTGGCAGTAAGGGTCCTTGGGGCGGAAATACAGCTCCAGCCTTTTGGCAGGGTCTGCATAGACCTGGCAGCAAGGGCAGGCACAGCCTCCATCAGCCTCACACCCACACAGCCTGCCTCCCCTGGACCCTGGCACCACACCCTCAGCCACAGGCACCAGCCATTTCCCCTCCCATCGCCTGAGGGACATCAATCTGCTCCACAAACATCAGCGGCACACCAGGGGGAACCAGAGCTGCTCCCACCCTGCCTGACACCTCCTGTCTCCTCCCAGTGGACAGCAGCAGCCCAGGTGAGTGATGTCACCCCATATCCACACATGGGGAGATGCTGGGCCTGACCAGCCTGGATAGGGAGTCCTACAGCAGGGGGCTCCCTGGCCTTGTAGTCCCAAAAATAGGTCCTTTACTCAGTGTGCAATGCCAACTGATACCCAGAGTCGAGATAATTGGCTTGGTTTTGGTTCTGCTAGGTGATAAACTGCAAATGCAGCCCCCTGAGCTCAAAGAGCAGCAGTTTATGTACAGTACAAATAACAAAGAAATGATGTATGATGGGTGACATGATTTTAGACCACATCAATCTTTGTTCTCATGCTCCATCCGTTACCTAATTCATTATACTAAGGTGCTTCTACATTTACATTTAAATTCTCCTCCCAGAGACATGGTTTTTAGTAAGAAAATCCCTCCAGGTTCTGGAGGGAGCACCTTGAAGGTTTGGTCTTTGTCCCATCCGTCTCTGGTTTATGTCAAGAAGCCAGAAGGAGGCATTAGCTACAAAGGTTGACTATTCTTACTGGGTTTAGATACAGCTCTTAATTCCTTCGTCTTGTTTCTGACTATTTTAACCTCTAAGATCATCCCATCCTTTAGCCTTAAATCTTCCATTCCTGTTATCCTGCTTTTGCACCAGTTCGTTATAACCTTATCCGCCTTAAAGCTTTTAACTCCATCCTTCCCACACCCGCCCAGCCCCCTCCTGCCCCCATCCCCAGGGCCTGGGAAGCCTCCATCCTCCTCCATCCCTCCCCGGGGCCTCCTCACCCGCGACACCCCCTGCTCTCCTCCCAGCGTCCGCAGCGTGGCCCCGACGTCCCGCACCAGCCCCGGGTACTCCACGCACACCATGCGCGGGGTGCGGGGCAGCTCCAGCACGGCCGAACCCCTCTCGCCCCAATCCTTGCCGGCCGCCATCGCTCCCGGCCCCCTGCCGCTCTCCGTCGCCTGCCTTCTTCCCTCTCCCCTTCCCCTTCCCCAGCCCCGCGGGCCGCGGCACAAAGGTTCCGCCGCAGAATGGTTCCTAGAGCAGCCCGACCTGGTCTAGCCGGGCCCGGATGGGTGCAGAGGTGGAGGCTTTCCGGTGGTGAGACCAGGTCGTGGTCCTCTTCCAGCACAGGCTCGGGGCTGGAGCTCCCCAGACCAGCCTAGCCTCTGCCAAGGGACTTGTTGTCCATAAACCAGCGTGGAATAACTTCCCCCTTTGGGGTTTATTTTGCCCTCTCTTGAGTTTCTGAGCTGATTTCTGTGCATGTGTGGCAGCAGTTCACCCTTTGGTTTGTGTGCATATACAGTACAAGTGTAATCAGCTCAGAGCTGTTTGTTATTAGTGTGGNTCTCCTCCCAGTGGACAGCAGCAGCCCAGGTGAGTGATGTCACCCCATATCCACACATGGGGAGATGCTGGGCCTGACCAGCCTGGATAGGGAGTCCTACAGCAGGGGGCTCCCTGGCCTTGTAGTCCCAAAAATAGGTCCTTTACTCAGTGTGCAATGCCAACTGATACCCAGAGTCGAGATAATTGGCTTGGTTTTGGTTCTGCTAGGTGATAAACTGCAAATGCAGCCCCCTGAGCTCAAAGAGCAGCAGTTTATGTACAGTACAAATAACAAAGAAATGATGTATGATGGGTGACATGATTTTAGACCACATCAATCTTTGTTCTCATGCTCCATCCGTTACCTAATTCATTATACTAAGGTGCTTCTACATTTACATTTAAATTCTCCTCCCAGAGACATGGTTTTTAGTAAGAAAATCCCTCCAGGTTCTGGAGGGAGCACCTTGAAGGTTTGGTCTTTGTCCCATCCGTCTCTGGTTTATGTCAAGAAGCCAGAAGGAGGCATTAGCTACAAAGGTTGACTATTCTTACTGGGTTTAGATACAGCTCTTAATTCCTTCGTCTTGTTTCTGACTATTTTAACCTCTAAGATCATCCCATCCTTTAGCCTTAAATCTTCCATTCCTGTTATCCTGCTTTTGCACCAGTTCGTTATAACCTTATCCGCCTTAAAGCTTTTAACTCCATCCTTCCCACACCCGCCCAGCCCCCTCCTGCCCCCATCCCCAGGGCCTGGGAAGCCTCCATCCTCCTCCATCCCTCCCCGGGGCCTCCTCACCCGCGACACCCCCTGCTCTCCTCCCAGCGTCCGCAGCGTGGCCCCGACGTCCCGCACCAGCCCCGGGTACTCCACGCACACCATGCGCGGGGTGCGGGGCAGCTCCAGCACGGCCGAACCCCTCTCGCCCCAATCCTTGCCGGCCGCCATCGCTCCCGGCCCCCTGCCGCTCTCCGTCGCCTGCCTTCTTCCCTCTCCCCTTCCCCTTCCCCAGCCCCGCGGGCCGCGGCACAAAGGTTCCGCCGCAGAATGGTTCCTAGAGCAGCCCGACCTGGTCTAGCCGGGCCCGGATGGGTGCAGAGGTGGAGGCTTTCCGGTGGTGAGACCAGGTCGTGGTCCTCTTCCAGCACAGGCTCGGGGCTGGAGCTCCCCAGACCAGCCTAGCCTCTGCCAAGGGACTTGTTGTCCATAAACCAGCGTGGAATAACTTCCCCCTTTGGGGTTTATTTTGCCCTCTCTTGAGTTTCTGAGCTGATTTCTGTGCATGTGTGGCAGCAGTTCACCCTTTGGTTTGTGTGCATATACAGTACAAGTGTAATCAGCTCAGAGCTGTTTGTTATTAGTGTGGATCCCTGGAACCATCCCAGGTCAGGTTGTCTGGGGCTCTGGGCAACCTGATCTCGTTAGAGATTTCCCTGCTGACTGCATGAGGGTTGTATTAGATGACCTTGAAAGGTCCCTTCCCACCTAAACTAGTCTATGAGTCTGCGACTGGGCCTGTCCTGCTGGGGGTCATACAGGCAACAAGAGGAACCAAACCCTGAGCCAAACATCTGGCAGAACAAGCTAAGCCATGGCTCCACGTGTTAGCAGCTTCACCAGGACATGGCTGAGCTATGGGCCAGGGGAGCACACTTTGCCTAGAGACTGGATGTGGCTTGCTGCCTGACCTTATGTTAGGGAGAAAATGCTGTCATGGCAAAGACACAGAGAAGCCAGACTTGCTCAGTTACAAGCAAGCTTTTAATGATTTGAGCTTATCATTAAAAGGTGTTTCTTCTCAGCTCCATTGCAGTTCCTCAGCCAGGGTGATGTTGGCAACCTGGGGCAGACTCTGATAGACTGTGTTCCAGAAGTTCACGTACTGGCTTCTCAGGTCCTGCTTCACAGACTTCTTGTTCATCTTGTTGTTGATTTCCAGGTAGTAGCTGGCATCGTTGCTGTAGGCTGGCCAGTTAACAGGCACCTTGGAATGCCCTTTGTTGGGATCACTGGGGAAAAAGGAGGCATAGAAGTTCAGTTCTGTCAAAGGAGCTTGTGGAGGCAGCAGGGCTCAAGTGAAGCTTTAAGCAAGTGCAAAGACAGAGTTTGACACTGGGACAAGCAGTAATAATTCTGCCTGCTAGGAGTGACTTGTCAACCTACAGTGTCCTCCTTTGGTCCCCAGTAGCATCTTCCCTGGTGGCACACACGGGCTTAACTCCTGTCTGAACGCCAGGATTCAGAAACAAACCTCCTCATCAAGTTTAAGCACAGTTGACAAGTTCTGAAAATCCTTTTGCCATACCCAGCTGTTCTCTGGATGAGAAGAATCCAGAACAAACTCCACCACTGGGAGCCATAGAGCCAGACTCACAACAGAAGGACAGAGGAATTGCTCCTGAGAAGTTAATAGGCAAAAGCAGCCAGTGGAAGTCCTGCAGCAAGCTCTAAATGTGGAACTAGAATCACTCACCCTGTTCTGGCAAAGTTGGTCCAGTAAGCAATCATGGCACTTGAGACAGTCCTGTGCTTGGGCAGGTAGCCCAAGGGGGTGGCAAAAGGTTTCCCAAAGACATACTGCAGGTCATCAGCATGGTCTGCCCCTACCCAGCTTGGGTAGATGGGCATTCGGGATGGCTGGGAGAACAGGTAGCTGTATGTCTTGGCATTCCTGGGAGAGAAAATGGACTTGCTAAGCAGCTGGGAGTGGAGAGCAGAGAAAGGGGTGAAGATTCATAACCATGCTCCAAATACCAGCAGATCCAGGGGTTCAGTTGTATGAGGTGGTATCAGCAGAAAACTGCCTTCTGTCTGGTAAGTTTTAGTTTGCATTTCTGATTCTCACCCTAACTCTCACATCATCCAACTGCCACATCTCATGGCATCAAATATTGCTAGGATGAAGTCAGATGTTTTTTAGAAGCAAAAACTCCTTCAAGTTCATCCCTCTCAACCTGCTCCTCAGCCCCTTGTGCTGGAAACACAGCCTTTTGGACCCCAGGGAGACTCTGGGCTCCTGCTAGGGCTGAGCTGCTCACCGGGCATTCTGCAGGTGCAGTTTCAGTGCCTTCTGGCTGGGAACGAGGAAGATGTAGTCAGTAATCAGATCCACCACTGTCTTCTTTATAACCTCCTGGTCTGGTTTGTCACCCCATGGTTGTGTGTAGATGTTGTATGTCAGATTGGCTCCACGCACACCTTTGTCCACAGTGAGTCCTTTGATCAGTTTATAGATCTTCTCCCTGAAAAGAGAAGTAGGATCAACTTAATTACAGACAGATAGCTTCAAGTGGGCAGGGCCCATGGAAATGGATCCCAGCTCCTGTAGACATTCACATCCAACCCTGTGCTTAGCAAGAGTTTGGTAGAGTAACAGCCCACGATTTCATTCCAGGTCTTAGGTGGTGGGCATGTGCTCCCCAGCTTTCTCAGCAGAACAGCTTGGGGTCAGACTGGCAAAGAGGAGTCTTACAAGGCAGGTGCCCTGCATGTTTGGCATGTACCTGCTCTGGACAGAGAGCTTCAGGGTTGCTAAGCCTGCCACCAGTGCCGAGTTCAGGAGCACCTTAAAGGTTTATGGGGCACTCCCCCACTAGCTGGCCCTTCCTCTTGAAGGCTCTGGAGTCGGCACCCTGGTTTGGAGTGATATTCTGTTTCCAAGGTAGTGCCCTGTCCAGTCAGGTTTAAGTCCTAGGATTTTGGGGGCTACAAAGGCAAGGTTCCTCCTGCTAAGGGTTTTAAGAGCATCCCCCACTTACGCAGAGACTTTGACAAGCGGGCGGTTGATAGCAGGCAGGTCAATGCCAGCGAAGAAGTGGCCATCCATGTTATTGACCCCAATGATGTAGTCAATGTCAGCAGCATTGGCAAAGAGCTTCTCTGGCATGTCTGGGAGGAAGTCTCCATCAACCACAGGAGTGATGGCAAGTGTGTGAACCAGAGGAGCTGCAGCAGGAGACAAAAACCTGAGTCTGTTAGGAGCCGAGGAAAGAGAAATGTACGGCTTGACGTATCCCTTGGCTCAAGGGGCAGTGGAAGGAATAGGCTGAGGTGACTGAGAGCTTGGCTGCTGACTTCAGCATGACCACAGGGTCTCAAGTTCAGTAAACCTCACACCTCTAGATGGGGGAGAGGAACTCTAAGTCCCAGCAGGTAACATCAATAATTCCTTTTCTCTTTCCCCCAGCCTCTCACTAAAAATCCAGCCCAAAGGTAGGGAAGAGCAGAACTTCTTCTCACCGTATCTAGCTGCACTCGTGGCAAGGACAGCTAGCTCAGACCAGTGCAGCTGCACCCTGGTGGCTTGGCCACTTGTCCTGAGCAAGGCTAAACGCTGAAGCTATTTACTAGGAGCATGAGCAGAGCAAGTGGAGGAAAAGTCTTGGGAAAGAAATCCCCAGAGGCAGGGAAAGCCGAAGCATTCCCTCCCTTGTGTGAGTCCTACACTCCACCCAGCGACTCACATGAAAATAGCAGGGTTGTGGTCAAGTTTTCTTGTTTGTTTGTTTGTAAGCTGTGTTCTGGAATTGCTCTTGCTGCTTTCACAAGACAGAAAGCCCAAATAGCTATTTTGAAGCCAAGGCATGGTCCTTGGATGATTCTTCTGCCGCTGCTGCCATTGCATGCCTGGCAATGTTCATTCAGTGCAATGGGCACCTGTTCGCAGAAGGGCAACTGAGATCTATCACTATTGTCTCCTTTCTGAAGGACACACATGCTGCTTCAAGACTCCTGGCAATCATCTCAGCATCCCACCAGAGGCATGGTGTGCCCTGGGTGGGTGGTGGACCACAGATTGGGCTGGGGGACTTACTGGGCAGGTTGGTCAGGTACAGGTGGTAGGCAAGGGTCACAGCTTTGGGGTCAGAGACACGCAGGCAGCTGGCCAAGGCGGTGGTGTTGTGTGTAGGGCAGCCCACTTTTTCTCCAACCTACCAGAGAAAAGAGAGAAACCTCCCAGAATTACCCTCTGAAGGCAGGCTTCACTGCTGGCTTGCTTGGATTTCATCTCAAAGCAGCATGTTTCCAAAGCTCTGTGTTTGCCAGCATGACTCCTGCTGAACCCTTTGCTGTTCTCTGATGAATCCCTTCTGTTGTTTTCTGTCCCCACAAACAAGACTTGACCAATACCTTTATAGCCCAGGAGAGAGGATCCTTCTGGATGGCCCAGGTGCAGACACCCACCCCGCTCTGGCTGATGGCTCTCTTGAACAGGCCCTTGTTCTTTGGGGTCAATGTCTGTGGTGCAAAACAGAAACAGAAGGGTTTCAGGTTCAAACTCTTGAAGAGGTCATGGCCTGCCAGACCTGTCCCATCTCCTCCCAGCCTGTACACCAGGGAAGCTGTTTCCAGCATTCCTGCTAGTGAACAGTCTCAGCAAGTAAAAGGTGAAAGGTGATATGGTGAGAAGAGGAGTTGAGTTGGAGGACATGTTGAGTAAATGCCATCTCACCAGAGGTCCCAAAAGCAATGACACGTGCCTGCAGCATTGAGACTGCTTAAACTGAAGAAGGAGGAGTAGTTGGAAAGCAAAGAGGCTGAGCACTGCTCTCCCTGGCAGGGAAGGATGTTAATGTGTGTGGAGTGCCACAGGGATCATCTGTCCCATTAACAGAGGACAGAAGTGGCTCTGGTGGGATCTGACAAGGCCAACACACCTGCAGGGAGACACTGACAGCACCAGCTGACTCCCCAAAGATGGTGATGTTATCTGGGTCACCTCCAAAGGCTCTGATATTCCTCTTCACCCAGGCAATAGCCATCTGCTGGTCCTTCAGCCCATAGTTCCCTAAGCAAGAGAGAGCACCCACTGTTAAGCAAGGACACAGCAAAGCTGATCAGCTGGGGACCCATGAGAGGGTCTCCTGAAGAGGCAGCAGCCACAGTACCTGGCAAGTTTTCATCTCCAGTGCTGAGGAAGCCCAGAGGCCCCAGGCGGTAGTTGATGGTCACCACGATCACGTTGCCCCTCACAGCAATCTCCTCACCATCATAGAGATAGTTGTTGAGGAAGTTGGGTCCCTGGCTCCCTCCCAGAAGGAAGGCCCCCCCATAGATCCAGACCATCACTGGCAGTTTGGTAGAGACTGGAAGATGAAGAAGAAAAGCAGTGATGAGCCACAACACAGCTGGAAGGTGCTGCCCATCCAACCCCATAAGCCCTCGCTGGGCATCGTTCCACCTCAGCATGAACAGACATCATGCTTTGCAAGAGCCTATGGCCAGGAACATCCACACTCTGTAGAAGCAGCTGAAACACCCCACAGGCTGTAGCTGAGGGACAGTGCTTGGCTTGGCTCTCACCTTTCCCTCTGAAAGTCAGTGCTCCTGCACTCACCCACTGTGGGAACGAAGCTGCTGAGAGATGCTCCGGAGCAGTTTGTGCACCAGAGGGAGCTGAGAAGCTCCTCCTCAGGTCTCTGCCAAGCACATACCCTGTCTCTTCCCTTGAGGGACCCAGATGTTCAGGTAGAGGCAGTCCTCCTTCCCACGGACAGTGGTTTGTGTAAGTGTCACCTGCATGCAGCGATTTTTGAACTTTTTGGCCTGCAATGTTCCTGAGAAGAGAGAGGGAAGGCAGCAGGTCCCAGTCAGAGCCATCAACCCCATCCTTTGCTTGCAAGCTGTCCATCTAGCCACCCTCTTCTCTGTGAGTCCAGTACAGAGGCAGCAAATCCTCCCCAGCCCCTCTGACCTGTAGGGCCCTTTCCCATGGGAACTAGCTCTGGACAGCTGAGGCATGGGTAGGGGAGAAGCAGGTGCCATGCTTTGGGTTTGTTACTTCATACAGTTCCTCCAGTTGCTTGGAAACCCTTAGACACTGGCTCTCATACCCTCCATGAGACCAAAAGCTTTCTCCTGGTACTGCTTAGTGAATGAAAGCAGGCGACCTCTTTGGCTTGTCAATAGCAGACTAAAGAGAAAGAGGCAAAAGTAAACCCCCAGACCAAAGGCATTCAAAAGCTGGATCTTACCTTCCCAGCCAGGATGAGGTTGAGGGTCTTCCAGAGTCTTTGGAGGAGCAGCAAAGGGGATCCCTCTGAAGATGTCAACATAGCTCCCAAAGACTCCTCGTTTTTTACTCTCGCCTTCCACAAAGCCTCCCTCTGTGAGCACCACCCCCAGCTACAGGAGGTACCATTGAGAAGAGAAAAATCACTGCCCAGTCCTTCTTGCCTCTGGCTTTCCATGGTGCCAACACCCACCCCCTGCCCTGCTCTGTCCCCTAGATGGACTCACCCCCAGCCCACCTTCCCCAGCCATCCCTTTGGGCCCTTGTGGTGAGTCCCCAGCTAGCTGCTGGTGGAGATGTGCAGATGCCCTGCAGGCTGCCCTCCAGGGCAGACAGGCAGTAGCTATTCCCCTGTACTCCCAAAGATTAACAGCAGAAGGTGAGGACCTAGAGCCTTTGGATGTAAATCAGGCCACAGCTGACACAAAACTGTGCAGGACCTTCTGCAAAAGTGTTGTGGAGAACTTTTGGCCATGTTTAGGGCAGGAGAACACCCTCCCTTGGCTGTCATGATCTTCAGGTCCTCCTTCATGAGCTGCAGACCAGCTGGAGCAGGAGTTTGCTCCTTCAGGCAGGAACAGATAAAATGCCTAGCAGAGCCCTAAGAAGGGTTTTTCTACTTACAGTTGCAGCCTGTGCTACCCCAAGGCAGGAGCACAAGGCAAAGCAGAGGATCTCCCAGCGAGCCATGGTGTCTGCACACCTGAGGAGACAGTCCCCAGAGGGAGGCTGACATATATATATGCAGCTGAGTCTCAATGCCATGACCTGATCTTGGCTCCAAGGTAAACCAGGGGAGCCTCTACACACTTTGTCCTTCAGGAGGCTGAGGCCAAACCATATCTAGGGCAGGCTGTGAGAGCTCTGCAGATGTTGCTCTTGTGGGCTGGAGGCCAAACCTAAGGAGTAATCTCAGGCTAACAAGACTCCAGAGAACGTTAAAAGTGTTGAAGCCTTGAGAAGCCTCACATGAGTGCAGGAGGCTGAAATCATGTGAAACCAGCATTGGAGAGTATAAACAGCAGTCAGGAGGCACTGGGGAATGCACAAGCCTCAGAACACACCAGCAGATCCTTAACTTCTGTGACTGGTGGTAACAATCCAGCCAGCAAAGGCAGACTAAGGAGTGGCCGACCTCTGTGGACCTGAAGCTCTGCCCCACTGCCTGCTTCTTTCCATCCTTTCCAACTACTGGGGATGCCAAAGTAGCTAGTGAGGACAATATGCACTACACCCCACAGAAGGGAATTATTCTCTGCCAGAGAGGGTATTTTCCTGCTGGTTTTATTGCCAAGATCACTAACAAGGCTTGATGCTGAAGTTGTGGCCCTGTATTGTCACTCCCCTTAGAGAGGCAGAAGGGCAGCTCCTGCCTTGGAGACTCCAGCAGCCCTCGAGGGCTCCCCCAGCACCTTCTCAGGAACCTTTGCTGTTTTCCACATGGCCAAGGTGCACTCCCACACATGAGAGATCTGGGAAAACAAATTCTCCTCTTTTCTGGGGTCTTAGTTGCTGGTTTGTGTTCCAGGCTCTGTCCTGGGAGTGTGATGAGGTTGCTTGAGGGCTTATTAATTAAGAAAATGCAGGGAATGGCTCCCTAATATCAGGAATGCTGTTCAACACACCAAATACTCGTGTGTTCCTGGCAGAACAAGCCAGCAGAGCCCTTCTCATCAGATAGGTTAGAGAACAGTGTTTTGCTGAGGGTGCAAAGGACAGCTGAGAGCAAACTGGACTCAAACCCAAAGGCCCAATGAAGTTTGGGCTCCAGATTTTGGAAGAGAAGGGACTCAGCCAGGAGAGCAATGAGTTGCTTTAACTTTGGTCCCACCTGCCTGTGAATTCTGGTGTCAAAATCTGGTGCCATAAAAGACTCTCATGGCACCACTGAGAAGAGAAAATGTAGATTAAAAACCCCTGCAAAGCTCCATCCAGGTGCCTGCTGTAGTTCCTGCAGCTCAGTGGGGCACAGGGACAAGGCAAGATGGAAATGCAGTTAAGATAAAGGTATTGGTTTGTTCCAAGTGCTGATGAAGGACTGGAGTGAGAAAAATGAAAGATGTTTCTGTGGGAGATCTCCCAGCTTGTTCTTCTGGAAAAAGCAGCCAGGGGCCAGGAGGGAACAGGTCTGCTGAGTGCAGCCACAGGAACCTTTGGCATCGACTCCTGCACACTCCCCTCAGCACCAGACCACTGGCAGCAGCAGGCAGAAAGCTGAGCTGACTGCAGCCCATGCTGCATGGAGCAGACATGGAGCAGTCATCTCCCCCAGGCCACCAGCTCCCTGCACCTGGCAAGCCCTCAAGAGGACTTCTGCTGAGGTGGCTGCTGCCAGGCAGTGTCTCAAGTGTGCCTGCCTCTGCTGTGCCCAATCAGGAGGGACAGAAGAGAGCAGGGCAGCAGCCTAAAGAGGTGAAGGTCTCCATCCTATCTCCACTCCATGCAACCACCCTCACCCTGTCCCTGAGCTCCCACTCTCCTGTAGGTACCCCACACACAGAAGCTGGGGCATGTGTGGTGGCTCCAACACTGCCCTCGGGTCCTGGGGTCAGGGATGGGGATGTGTCTGGGTGTGTACGTTGTGTTTGGGTGTTGGTGTCACAGCCATTGCTCTTCCTCCTGCTCATCCCCACAGGCTGAGCAATGAGGTTTGGTCATTCTGTGAGTGCTTTGGGATGGAGCAGAAGCAGAACCACCAGCCCCAAACACCCAGGAACTGTAAGCCAGGCTCCCTCCCCACAGTTAGGAGCCTGCCTTAAAAATCACAGAAATATCAAGGTTGGAAGAGACCTCGAAGATCATCGAATCCAACCACCAACCTATCACCATCATCTAAAACCATGTCCCTAAGACTAAACCAAGTCCTTTAGTACTACATCTAGAGGCTTTTTCAACCCCTTCAGGGACTGTGACCCCACCACTGCCCTGGGCCAATGCCTCACAACTCTTTCAGAGAAGAAACTTTTCCTGACATCTAGTCTAAACCTTCCCTGAGTGTTTGTTGGGTTTGTTGTCGTCGTTTTGTGGGGGTTTTCTTGTTCTGGCTTGTGTTTTTAATGGTTGTTGTTGTTAATAAAGGTCTCTGTTTGCTGGGTTTAGCCTGCAGGGTGCAGCAGTCCTGCATTTTCAGCTCAAAGCTTACACTTCCCTTGGCTCTGACAACCAGCACCAAGAGCCCACCTGATTAGTTTTCACCTGGAGAGGAAGCCCCCAGACCTGTGAAAGCAGGTGGAAGCACTGCAGAGGGAATGGCTTTAAAAGGAAACAGCCCTGATATTATTTACACCTGCTTTACACAACATTAACTCCTTGGAGGAGCTTGAGAGGAGGTCCTGTGCCTTGTGCTGTCTTGGGGAGAGCAGCAGGTACTGTGAGTATGTGCACCAAAGCCCTGGGAGCTCTTGGAGAGGGGGGGAAAGGAGGTTTTGTGAGCTGAAAGTTTTTGGAGAGGTGAATATATAAATAGTCAGAGAGTGTACAAGCCCATAGCAAGGTAAGGCAGTCCTGCTCAGTCCTCATTTAGTGTCTGCTGGTTAGAGAAGTAAATCAGCAAGAGTGTAAAAGCAAAATGAAACCAAGGTCAGGTTCTGTTTATCCATCCCCAATATCTATGCACAGTCCCTCAGCTCCTCTTCCTTTTGTGCATCCTTTTTGTGTTGTGTTTAATCTAGTGGAAGGCTGTGTCTCTGCCTCAGAGGTGTCAGAGGAGCCCCTGGGCTGGGAGAGTCCACAAACACCCCAGCAGCTCTCCATCAACTGCAAGCACTTTTCATCAGGGTTTCATGGCATTCCTGGAAGACTGAGCTCTGACTGGAGTGCCAGGGCTGAGTGCCATGGGGGGAAATGCTGCATCTCCTAGCTAAGGTCTGGCTGAAGGTTCTTCTTTGCTGTCTATGGGCTGTGTACCCTGAGCTGTTCAGCTGAGAACTGTGTTCTACCTCCAGAGTGGTTCCAGCAGGAAACAAAACATTTCTGGTATGGGAATGTGATACAGTGCTCAAAACTGGGGGAAGTTACAGCATTTCTATCTGCTCTCTCCCATGCTTCAGCTCCCAAATGGCTTGTAGGACTCTCTTTAGGAGCTGTGATGTTCGAAGAGGCTGATAATGAGCTTCCAAGCTATTGAAAAGCCTGGCTATGGAGAGCAGAAACTCCTCCTGTTAGTGGAACTTTGCTCCAGTGTAAACCAGCAAGGAGTGCTCAGCTTCTTCAGCTATACCAGTGAAAATCCCTATCAGGCCTGAGCAGATAGCAGAGGGCAAACTATGCTTCATTTCCTTCCATGTGGTGTGCTCCTCTATTGTTAGAAGTGCTCTGCAGTGCAAAGAATCCAAACTCCAACCTATTTTTCACATTATGATTGCCCTCCCAGGCCTTTCAGTCCCTGGACCCTGCAACTTCACTGGCTTTTCTCTCCCTCCTTGGAGCCACAGTTTTCTCTCTGCTCCTCTTTGTAATCTGACATTGTGATTTGTTCACTTGCATGCTTGTTTTTCTCCTCCAAGAAGATTTGCTGAATCATTGGGGAGGAGGCAAGAGCTCTGGAGGCAGCTGGTGGCCAGTGATAAAACCAGGGCCACATCCAGCCCTCAGGGTTTGCAGATGACAGCCCTTGAAGGGCTGAGGCACATCCCTTCTGAGCTAAGATTGCTGGGGACTTTGGGATTGAGGAAGTGGGCTCCAGGAGATGAAGTTCCCAAAAAATAGAAACTATTGATCCTGGCAACCACAAGGTTTGTGTTGTAGCTGCTGTAAAATGTATAATGATGCTGTGAGAGGACTTGCAGGTTGGGGTCTAAATCCTGCTGCCTCTGGTGTGCTGTGCTCACCTCAGTGGAACGCATAGTTAAGAAAATAGGAATTTGACTTCAGTTAGTTAGGTCCTGGCATGAGGTGGCTGCTTCCAGGCTTGGAGTAGCAAGGTATAGTGTGAGCAAAGCTGTGCCAGGGCTCCAAGGCAGTCATGAGCATGTTTGTTTGGAGAGAAGGCACCAAATTATAGAATCATAAACTTCTCAGAGTTGGAAGGGACCTTAAAGATCATCGAGTTCCAACCCCCCTGCCTGCCAGGGACACCTCCCACTAGCTCAGGCTGCTCAGAGCCCCAGCCAGCCTGGCCTTAAAAAACTTCCAGGGATGGATGAGGCTTCCACAAGCTCTCTAGGCAACCTGAGATTCTACTGATACAACTTATGTGGCTGCTTATATCACAACAGGGCTGAATTTTGCCCACTGCCTAATGATTGAAAGAAGAGCTGGGAGCTAAAATGCCTTGGTTTGACTCTTGGGTCTTTCACTTGCTCTCTTTATGACCTTGGGTTACTTTCTCTCTCCCTGGCTCTTGATTTCCTTGCAGTTAAAGAGGGATAAGGTGTTTCCATCCTTGTGGAGCATGCTGAAATCTTCAGGCAGTTTGTGCTATTCAAATGCAAAGTATCAATAGGATTTCTGAGCCACCCCCCCCAACACTGCTCTTGTGGCAGGATGCAGCAGGCATGGGGACATGGTTCTCCTCCTAGCTAATTGCTTCCTTAAGCTCCAGTTACAATGAGAAACCTCAGCTGTCCTGTGCTGAAACCAAAGGTCTTCTGCTCTCCCAGCTCTGCCTTGAAGGGAAGGCACAAGAAAATCAGTTTCCTGCATGTTTTTGTAAGTATCTCCAGAACTGGGAAAGAGAATCTTACCAGTGGACACTGATACTTCTCCTAAGAAGAGAGTTTTAACTGGCAAGTTCTGCTTACACATCCAGAAAGTAAGAGAGAAAGTTGGCTACCAAAGAAGCTTGGCAGTCCAGGTGACCTCAGTTCCATTTCTAGCTCTCCTACTGAAATTTAGGTGAATATTTTAAAGTGAAGCATGCAGGTTGGCAGATGACAATGCAGAGAAGTCCCTCTGATGCTCTCTGTGTCCTGTGGGATGCTTCACGGTGCCACTCCAGTGCAAGGTTAAAGTGCTTGTGCAGCAATTCCACCTTGCTCCTCCCTGTAGATCTCAGAAGGTGGCTGTGCTATTGTCCTCACTTTGCAAACAGGGAAACCTGAGACAGAGGGAGGGACAGGGACTGGCTGGGATCAGCTGGCAGTGTCAAAGCTGGGAACATAATCCTCCTTCGAGCTTTGAGTCTCATACTCAGCATTCTCCACGGTGCAATAATGTCAGCAAATGCAGTTTCTGGGCTCTCTTTTCCAGGTGCTGTCACACCCTGGTGTCCACTGAGCCTGACTGATTTACAGTCCAGCTCCTCCAAGGCTAGATCTAAATAAAGCAGCTGGGGCAGAGATGTCTGACTGACACACTGGTTCAGCATGTCCACATTCTCAGGATGAGGACCTCTCAAGAACAGGAATTCTCCATCATCTCTGGCTTCCCCTTCCCTAATTGAGACAAGAGATAATTTCTATTTTATAAAGAGAAGAAACCAGTGGACTTGACCACTGCCAAAAATCCCACCAAGGCTCCTAATATAGAAGGGCCTGGGATGTAAGATAAAGTCCAATTGCTTTACAATTATTCAAGAGGGAGGCAGAGTCAAAGGGGTAGGGGTTTTTAACTCATTTTTCATGAGGAAGCCTTGAAGCTCAGAGCTGTGTTGGCCACTGCTGAATGTGGCTGTTGTACTTGGAACTTGCTTAGGAGCCCTTGGTGCACAGAGAAATGAAATGGTTTGGAGGTTGCTCCTGGCCTGGAGAGCAGTAGATTACGGGGTTGGAGCAGAAACAGCTGTGAGAAATTTGGCCTGAGAATGGGGCAGAAACCACAGGGGTGTGACTCATCTCATCTCACTTCAGATGTCTACAGATACTAGGCTCCCTGTTTCTTCAGGGAGAGAAGGAGGTGTTGAAGGCATGACTTCTCTCCTAGTTTAGCTATGTGTTTTAGGAGGACCTGAATTGCTTCCTAGATATGTTACTTTCCAGGAAGGGATCCTCTGAGTGGCTGGCTCCCATTGCAGTTATCCTGGCCTACATTGCTGCTGCAGAAAGTTTCCTGCCTGGAGTAACATGTGCCCCAGGCAGCCAAGTGTGAGCACATCCTCCCAGCCCAGGGTCAAGGCTTGCACTGGGACCAGCTCTCAGTAAAACCCCCTGATAAAGGCAGGACCCAAGACACCAGCTTGAAACCAGCCAAAGCCCCAGAGGTGGGTAGGATGCAGGAGGCCATCTGTCCCTGTGGTCTGAATGAGCAGTGACCTGACAACTGATGGCTCTGACAAACTGAAGAAATAGAGTGTGGGGCAGCTGCTGACCTGACACTGGTTCTGTCCTGCATGTTTCATCCTCAGCAGGGAAACCAAACAGAGGATGTGCCACGTGGAAATCTCTTCTTACCCTCCCTGTCATGGCTGAGGTGTATGGACCAGGAGCTTGCACAGGTCCAAGGGAGCTCATCCAGACATAGGAGGGTCTCTCTGCTACAGTCTTAGCTGTATTGATGTGGTTACTGCTCTCTTAGGGTTAGTTCTGGAGAGGCAATTGCTAGTCCATGCTCTTGCAGCTCAGATGGGAATGGTCAGGTTTTTCCTCTTCTCTTCACTTTGGAGTTTTATTATTTTTCAGAGGCAGTAAAGGGAAAACAAAGCAATTGTCTGCACACCAAAACTGAGTGACTAGTGTTATTCTGAAGTGGTGGATTCCTCTCCCAAACCTGGGGAAGGCAGTGTGAGGGAGAAGTGCTGCTCTGGGCACTGAACAGGAGCAGCTTGCTCAGTAAGCATCTAAATTGCTGCAAATCTGCCTCTCCCTACCGGGCAATGTTCCTAGGAGAAGCCCATGCACTCCCTCGGGCCCCGAGGTTCACATTTGCAACTCTTAGGCTGCACTTACCAGGGCTGTTTGCAGGGATGGAGGCTCCCTGGTGATGCCTGGATGGCAGGAGCAAAGGGCTTGACAAGCCTTTCCTGCCAATCTGTCTGTTGTTCGGATGAAGTGGTTGGAAACTGCTCACTTTCCAGTTCCCTCTTTGGCTCGGGCAGCCTGATAAGACCTGGGCTGTCCTATCTTGCCCCGGGAGCTGTTCCTCCTCCCTAACAGGCTCTCTTCTCTGCCTGACAGTTAGCAGCCGGCAGTGCTTGATAAACTTATCAGAGCAAAGCTGAGCCCAGCGCACCCTCAGCTCCTCCCCAGCCTCAGATTTCCCCGTTCCTGGGGACTCTCTGCTCTCTTGCCTGCCTTGCAGCTGGTACGGGGAACACAAATCGCCCTTGGGCCAACAGGTCAGCGGCAGCCCAAGGACCAGATTGGAAAATGCCTGTGTTGAAGCAGCACTTTTTCAATGAGGGCATCAGGGAGATGTTCACAGCAGCCACATCCAGCTCTGGCTCTCTCCCTGGAGCGCTACTCCCCCGTGGAAAAGCTGCTCATGTCTGGTTTACCTCCCTGTGTTAGCCCTGTTTCTCTACTCCTTTAGCAGTTTTGTGGGTTTAGTGTCAGGGTCTTGCTGTGAAGGCTTAGAGGGTTTCCTTCCAAGCTAGCTGCAGAATTAGGTTGCTTTGCTGACTGCCGTTTCTATCAGCCACTGTTAGGGTCTCAGCAGCACTGAGGTGTTCCAGCTGAGATCAAGGCTCCGTTGTGCGAGGTGCTGTATGGAGGAGATAAGGAGGGGCAGATCCCTTCCCAGCTATCTTACTGTTGAAACAAACAAGTGAAATGAAGGGGAGAGGAGGAATTATTATCCTCCTCTCCCAGAGGAAGGGAAGCTTTCTGGGAGCTTCACAGTGTGCTGTAGAACTTCGGAAATCCAGCTCTCGCTTCTTGCCTGAGGTCATGCAGACCTCAAGGCTCAGTTCAGGGCTGCAGCCTTAAGCTCAGTGTGCCCATGGTGACTGTCAGCTGAAAGGTGCTGGCTCAGGAACCCTCCAGAGATCTTCATTTTCTGAGGTCTTTTCCAGCACAGAGGCAACTGACTGAGCTCCTGTTGAGTCATTGGTGGTGTGGCTGTTCTGGGTTGTCTTCTCTGTGTGCATAAGCTATTCCAGGGCCTAAGCAGAAAAACATCTCTGCCTTGTGACCAGAATAAGTGATAAAAAATGGTGTAGTGTATGTGTTTGATTCTGTAGCAGCTTTGCAGGCCAAGCTCTCTATCCATTCCCAGGTTAGACCCTTAACTGTGCTGGTTGGTGGTGTGTCCCCATCACCTACAGCAGTGTGGCCCTGGGGGAATGACCTTCTGTGAGGACAAGAGACTCTGTCTGATCCTTTTTTGTCACTGAAAATGGTTTCTCATGAAGTTCTAGGGCAGGTAGCAACTGTATTCAGCAAATAAGTTTTCTCCAATACAACCTCTACCTAGCTGGAGTCTAATTCTTCCTTGTCCTTCATCTCAGTTCCTTTTAGGCCTTCCCCAACCACTGCCAACACAACATGAAACCTTCAGGGTTTTGCCTGCTCTAGGATTCCACTCCTAACCCATCCTGAAGATAAGCTCCAGTGTAATGCTGTGCTAGCTGGGAGCACACCTCTGCTTCCTGCAGGTATTCTGTCTTCATTAGGAAGTGAAAGATGCATCCCATGTCCAATCTTAAATCCACCCATGATCACAACACTTCTGGGCTGCTGCTCTCAGCACCTGAAGGCTGTCTGGAAGACACAGAGGCACCTCTCTCCTTGTGGCAGATGCCTGGGGTTCTTACTTTGCATGTCCCTCATTTGCTAAACAAAACAGCCCAAAGACCAGGATTTTCTTTCCCTAGTAATAAAGGGAAGAAGGTGTGAAGAGCACTGGGGAAGTGCAGGACACAGGGAGGGCTGGGAGGGAGGCAGAAACAATCAGCTCTTTCTTCAGCCACAAAGATTAGTTCAGATTTTGCTGTCTGTTATCTATTTCCTTGATTGACTGACCAGAATGGGGGGTTGATGGTGGGAAAGGGATTGTTTTCAGAGTGGCCAGAAATGGGGAGGATTTGCATGGTTGGAGAGCAAGGCCAGGTGTATTTGGAGCTGGTGACAGCTGTGGCCTGATCCTGAGAGGTGCTGAGCATCCTTGGGTCCCTGTTGTGTGGATTCAGTAGCTCCAAGGATCGGGAAAGGCTTTTGCCTGCCTGTGGCTGGTGCTCTGCTAGGGGTAGAAGGTTCTCCCCCAGCCTGGTGTGGTGAAGTTTGGGTGATACCAGGTCTGCTGCCTTTCCCTGCTCCTTCCTCTGCCTTTCCAGAGCTTCAGGCAGCACAGATGAAAGCCTATGAAGCCATGCAGCATGCCACTGCTTGCTCCAGAGCAGAGCCAAACCAGGTCCCTCCATCCTCCTCCTCAGTGATTGCAGTGACCATGGGGCTGTAGGAAAGAAGGAGCTCAGGCAGTGGTACTCAGTGGTCTGAAAGCAACACCTTCTTACTTGAGAGGAAGAAACTCTAGTGCCTTAATGGAAAACTCTGCAAGTTGATTCCCTCTCCTCTTCCTCCCTTCTCAAGTCTCCTCCTGACTGTGGCCACACTGTCTCACTGGTGCTTTTGCCAGCTGGCCTCCATCCACGGCCTCTGTTTCTGGAGATAGGTTCCCAGTGCCTGTGGGAGGAGGTTATCCTGGTCCCCCCTGGTCTGCATTGGCCACAGGCATGTTCTCTGTGCATGGATGTCAGCAGCAGAGTGCCTAAGGCCATCTCAGTGTGCTTCTCTTACTTGCTGCCCATCCAAAGCAGCCCTTGCATCTCCTGGGGATATGCTCACCAAGCTCCTCACAAGTCCCAGGGTAAGGCTGGCACTGTCTCCCCCAGGCTAACTGCTCCTCAAGGACCTCTGGACTCAGTAACCACAGTAATGGTGACAGCAGCTCCCTGCCCTGGAGTACTGTGGAAATAAGTCAGGACTGGGGTGATCTGTCCTTTTTTAGAGGGGAGAAGCACAGCCTTAGGGCAGAAGAGCCCAGCTGCCTGTTGACAGTTACACCTCTGTACCTTGGAAATCAAATGGCTACAGCAGCCCTTGTTCAGCAGGCTCAGGAGCAGCAGCTGTCTGACCTGGGGCTGTGAGTGGCTTCCCAGGCAGTGTGTGTCAGCACTGCCCTCCAGAATGGCCCAGACTGGGGAGGTTCAGCTGAGGCAGACACACCAGCTGTCCCCAAGACACAGCTGGGCAAGGCTGTGCTGCTGTGCAGGGGTGTTTTAGGGCTGGGGGATATTAGCTCCTGGGCAGTTCAGATGTTGGCATGTTCTTTAAAAACTTGTTTGCAGGTTTGTGGAGGACAAGAGGAATAACAAACAGGGGCTGCATTTTTGGCAGCAGTTTTAATAAGCTGAAGGGACTTTACCTTGAGTAAGGCTTTATGCAATGTACCTGTGGGAGGCTGTTCACAAGCACCTGTGTGCACCTAGTGTCACAGGCACAATCTGGGTGCCAGTTCCTTAAGCCCAGTTCTGTCCCAGGCTCCCTGGAGCCCCTGCCCCAGCCAAGATCTGGCATCACTTAGGAAAGGACAGCAGAGTTCTAACAGGGGCTTTGATCACTCTGTCTGCTGGACACACAGTCCCCTGTCATCTGAGGTGGTTGTAGCTGCACAACCTTTGGCTCTGGAGAGCCCTGTCTGGGGCTCTGCCCCCATCTGGCTCTGAAGATCAGTGTCCCCTGATTCCCAGGCTTGGAGCATTGTTCATGGCTGCTCTATAGTCCCTGCTTCCCAAATTTTTCTTCTTTCCCTCTGTGTTTGGGAGCCCTGTTGCTGATGGGAGCCCCGTTCTGCATGGAATTCCCATTTTGTTTTCCACCTGTGTGTGGGTTGGAGCCCCAAGGTAGGAACTAACTTTCCTGGGCTATGTTGTACTCTCTCCTTTCTCCTTTCCCTCTCCATCCCCACTCTGCATCTCCAGAGCCAAGTGTGAGTCCTTTTTGAAATGGGTGCATTTAACATGAAATACACAGTATTTACTGAGAGGAAACAGATCTACCAGATAAATCCCAGCAGGCTTCTGCATGTTGTCACTGTCTGGTATACTGCAATAATAATATACATTAGAATGAGTAGAAATACATATATACAGTGTACAAGTAAAGCCAGGAGCACAGCAGACTCTGTTTTGAGCTTCCAGAATGCATATTAAAGACTAAGAGCTTAGGCACAGCATAAAACAGGGACAAGTACATTTTAGGTCTTGGGAGAATAACTTTGGATTTGCAGCAGTGTAACTGAAGGCAGGACAGACCTCTCTTCTCCTAGAAAGGAATGCATTTTCCACTGGGACTGTTTCTCCTTTCCCCATGATGGCAGCTTTCCTTCACCAGCATTTGGAGTGAAGTGGTTAGTGCCACAGCCTGTTCTCCAGGCTGCTTCCCACTGGTGTCATTGTCCAAGGCCATGTGTTCAGGGATGGAGCTGTGGAGTGGCCTGTGGGCTGCTACAACACCCTGCTGAACTGAAAGCACTTATCTTTTTAATGCTCTGATAACACCTTGTCCTTCCTGTTAAGATCTCAAGGGACTCTACAAACCTGAGGGAATGACTCCACATCACCAGGAAGGGTGGAGAAATAAAAGCCCCATGCTGAGACTTGCAAAGGTTATATAGTGAGAGGGTAGCAGAGCCTGGAGGGGAACTGACTTGTTCCAGTGCTTCCCTTCAAGCCCTAGACCTGGAAGAAGGAGGAAATGCCACTGCTCTGTCTGTAAGGTGCTTGCATGCTCTGCCAATGTATACAGGGCACTTCCTCCCCTAGGAAAGTGGCTGGAAAGCAGAGCTCTGGCCCTTGACATTGATATCCAAGGACAATTCCTGGCCATGCTGTGCCACAGGATTGCCCAGGGCAGCAATAAGTTGGTATGGCCAGCATGCAGTGAAAGGCTGTGGCACATACCAGCCTGGATTCCAGGAGCAGCCACAGTCTCTCACATGGGATGAGACGTGAGGTGTACTGTACTAGTTTCTGCCTGGTGCTGTGGCATGGCTGCTCCTGGAGCTTCCTTGGTTGCCATTAACCCCAGGATCTTTGCAGCATGGTGTGTCTGAGGAATGCATTTAGAGACCCTTGTCATCAGCTAGGGATAGAAGCTGTTTTTTCAGTGTTTTCCTCCCACTCCAAGCTAAAAATACAACAGTTAACTTGTCATTTAATCACAGTAAATGCTCTGCTGGAAGAAAATGACTTCAGGTGTCTGATGCCAGAATTTATCACCTGTGCAAGTCTCTGCAGAAGCCATGTCCAGGTTGAAGGCAAGCTATTTGCATGCCTTAGCCTTATCTTCCTAACCATCAAAGCAGAACATGGTTACAGCACTGGCTTGGCACAGATTGCTGCTGCCACTAGCCCAGGAGTGTCCAACTCATTGCTAGTCAGTCGGATGGACTGGATTCTGCACATGGTGTAAATCCAGAGTAATAGTGGGAGGAATTCCTCTGGATTTGCACTCAAGCAGATAGTGTCAGATCTGGGCTAGTACCTGTTGCAATCAAAAAATCGGAGCTCCCACAGGTTTCTTTGTCACCTACTGGGAAGTGCAAGGCCCTGGGGTGCCAGAACACCAATGCCAGTCCCCAGGGGTATCTAAGATGCTAGATGAGGTTTATGAGGAGGACAGGCCCATGCTGGATGGAGGTGCTGGGGAGAGCCTTCTTCCCTGGAGCATTCCCTGGCAGTGGGAGCTCCAGCAATGACCTGGAGCCACCCTTCATTTGAGGCTGTGCTGGGTCTCTCTGTGCCTCCGGAGATCCACCTTGCGCTGGAAGCCCTTGGCACACAGCTCGCAGCTGAAGGGCTTGAAGCCAGTGTGCTTGCGGCTGTGAGTGATGAGGTTGGAGCTCTGGCTGAAGGCTTTGCCACACACCTGGCATTTGTGGGGCTTCTCCCCTGCAGGGCAAAGAAAACAGGAAAGAAACACCTTGTCAGGAGAGAAGGAAGGTAGAAATACCCTGTAGCAGATGCAGACCTGATTGGCTACGCTTGGGTGCCAGGGTGCTGCCAACCCAGCTGTCTTGCTGATGCCTCTGCACTCTGATCCAGGAGGAGAACCAGAGGCAGTCTTCTCCAGCTCTGTGACCCATGCTCTGTCTGCATCCAGAGCTGGGTATGACCATACTATGCACCAAAGGCTGGTCAGTGACCACCTCCTTGTCACACAGAGGAAGACATGCCTCTCGGTGATCCTCAAACCTTCTGCTGTCTCACTTCCCAGTGCCTCTGGACACTGCTCCCTGGTTAAATAGATCTGTGCCTGGGAAGCATGGGTGGGTATCAACATGCTGGACTCTAGTTTGCATCTCCTGCTTGGGGGTATTTGCTTTCTCACCAGTGTGGATGTAAGTGTGCTTCTTCATGTCTGACTTCTGGTGGAAGCGCTTGCCGCAGTACTGGCAGGGGTAGGGGCGCGTGTCGGAGTGGATCAGCAGGTGAGTGGAGAGGGTGGAGGAACGTTTGAATGTCTTCCCACACATCTTGCACTCAAAACTTCTTTCCTGTCAGGGGGAGGGGGAAAAAAAAATCATGGGATGTCTGTGGTTGCAAGGCAGAGCTTGAGGAGTGTTCAGAGTATTGAGAAGAGTAGATTTGATAAGCAAATGTCCTCTGCTCCTGGACTGATCTGCTCAGAGGGTTACTTAGGGAAATGGATTACATCTTGTGATCCAAACTCCTGTGCCCTTGAGGAGAAGAACAACCAGTAGCAATGATCCTTCCCTCCCATCTGAAGAATTCTCAGGGGTAGTCTGAAATTTGTGAGACCAAGATCTATGCTCTTCAGAGCTCCTCTCCCTGTCATTGGGTGCTACAGGAAAGCCATCACATTTGGAAGCTATGAGACATCATTTCCTTTTATTGGAGCAAGCAGCAGTGAAAGTCCAAGCACCTGTGAGCTCTGGAGAGAGAGAGCTGGGTCTCTGGAAACATGCTACCCACCTGGGAGTGAATATTGGTGTGCTGCTCCAGGCTTACAGCATGCCCAAAGGTTTTACCACATACTTCACAAGCAAAGGGACGAGTCCCACTGTGAGACCTTCGGACGTGGACCTCCAGTCCATGGGGAGTGGAGAATACCTGTAAACCAAAATGCTAGGGATTAGGGGTATTTTTGACAGGAGGCAGCTGTCTCTCCATCTGTTTTCAATTCCTCCTCTTTATTTGATTCTTCCCTTTGGTGTAGGCCACGTGAACTGCATCATTCCTAGCATCCTAGCCCGGTAGGTACTCATTTTGAGCTGCATGCATTGCACTTTGGTGTAACCCAGTGAAACACTGAGGTGTGCAATGAACATCACTCCTGGCCCTCCCCATCCCTGAGCTGCTCCTCTGTGACTTACCTTGTTGCACTTCACACAGTGGTAGGTCTCCATGTCTGAGGAGTAATGCATGCTGTAATCCAGGGGAGGGTCAGTGCTTGGCAGGAGGTGGCTTCCATACAGGCTGACTGGGTGCTCCAGGAGGGCTGACTGCATGGTGGAGGACATCTGCCGGTAGCTGTATGGCACGTGGTAAGCATCCCAAGTCAAGCCAGGTTTGTAGAAGGCTGGAGTGCTTGTTGTGTTAGTGCAGTCCTTGATCTGCAGACCTGGGATGGTCATCTCTGAGTATACAAAGGAGAAGTGTCATGCCACTGCCTGCAGCTGGGCACCAGTTAAAAAGCTCCCCAGGTACCATTCCCCTATTTAATGTCCTCCCTGGCCTTGGGAGTTGCAGCTGGTAACTCCTCCTCCTGTGATTCCAACCCTGATCCCCATACAAAGTTCCTATCATGACTGATTTCAACCTGAGGAAATTTTGTGGGAGAAGGGATGCTAAGGGAATATTAACACTCCTGCTAGCCCTGCTTCATATGGTGTTTGAACAAGTACCATGTGAACACCTTCCTTGACCCATACGGTACAGAGCTGCATTCATCCTTCAGGTTTGGAGGCTCACTTTTGGGGAAACATAGTGTCATCCTCCAAGGAGGTGCTGATCTAGACCAGAATTGTAAAGGGAAGTACAGAATGCTCTTGATGAGCTCTCCCTAGGACAAGTTTGACCACTGAGCACAAAATAAGAGCTGCCATTTAGTGAAAAGCTGGACCTGATTGTAGGAGCTCCATAAGCCAGCCCAGCCCTGACCTCTTCTGCAATTGTAGTCTTGGGTACCAGACCTTGAGCTGAAGGGCCTTGCAGCATCCTGCTCAGGTACTGGACAGGGACATTCTCTTCTTTCAGTTCAGATGGGTCCTTTTCTTGTTTTGGAATCACACATTCTAGGTCCTGTTTCTTGATGTCCTCTGCTGTCTTGTCTCCTATGGCTGCAATCACACAGTGGTGTCACAGTTAGTTTATTCTGGCTGTTAAGAGTCTATGAAGGTGGAGTTTGTATTTAGGGATGAACTCATACTTGGGTACCTGAGCCCATGTTCAGTTCCCTGAGTAAGGGCAGAGTGGTGCAATCAGCAGGCAACCAAGGTCTGTCCATTGCTGACAAAGGGAAATTCCAAGCAGGATGAGATAGACAAGGTAGAGGGAGGCAGGAAGGAATGATAGGACACTTGGTACTCTCTTATAGTGAGAGGAAATGAACCCTAGAAGGCCACATGTCTGTAAGAATCATTTCCCTATTTAAAACCATTTTGTGTGGGTAACTAACAATCATTAACTTATTAACCTCCCCACCCTCTCCCAGGAGAGTCAGGTATTGTTAACCTGAGTTTATGGACAGGGAAGGTAACTGCTTATGCAGTTGCAAAGGTGTCTCCAGAGCCTCATCTCCTCCTGCCCACACTCCCATTTCTCCATGCTTGTCCCAGCCCCTACAGAGACAAACCAGGACTTGTTAGAAGTAGACTTTGTAGTAGGAATCCAAAATGGACAGAAGTCCATTCTGATGGAGATGGGACTGGGCTCCTGGAGGACAGTATTCATCTCTCATCCAGACCTTCTCATGCACCAGAGAGACACAACACATGGTGAAAGGATGATGGCAGGAACTGAACTGAAAATGTCACCTCCTTTCTTTTCTTATCAGACTTATCCCAGGGCTGGACTCTAGTTTGATAGCCAGGGCTAGAACAAAGAGTAAGTTGATCCTAGATTTGAATACAGAAAATTTGAATGGTGCCTGAAGGAAGAAGATAATTGCCCCAGCCCTGCCACTGCATGGATGGCTGTGGGAGAGCATGGACAGGAGCAGAGGGGGGACAGCAGGCAGAGGCAGAAGTGTTGGTTGGTGTTAGTACAGTGTAGAGCAGCTGGACCTTCACCTCTGAGTGTGTGGGACTCCTGTCACAGTCAGCATTAGGATGTCACTAGTAACCTTCCTTGCAAACCATCAGGAGGAGGTGGTAACACACTGAGGTACAGAAGATGTAGCTCCAGAGAGAATGAGGGCAGTGACTAGAGCAAACTGGAGGCTGAGGTGGCAGAGCTGTTTGTAGGAGACTGAGAACCAAGTGCACACTCTTCTCCAAACTATTATTTGCCTGTCATTAGCCACCTCTCCCAGCCATGACCAACTCCACACAGCAGTCTGATATCTCCAATCTCCCCAGCAGGAAATGAGGGAGGATCTAAATTTGGGTTCAGTAGGACAGTGTGGGTTTAGCCTAGAGAAAGAGGGCACACAGTAGGGGATCAGTTTGTCCTTGGACTGACATTCCCATGTGGAAGCCCCCAGCTGACCTCTAGCTCCCTGACCCTGCTCAATGATTGATTGTGTGATCTTAGAGGCCCCGTGGCTGGGTCAACTCACCAGGGAAGGGAGAGGTTACTGGGTCCCAGGTGAGAACAGGCAGATGATCCTCCAGGAAGCGGTGCTGGTGATAGGTATGAGCCTTCTTGCTCTTCACCAAGAAGGAACGTGGCATTTTCCATTCACTGCATGGGCAGAAAGACAGAAGAGCAGAAGGTAAATCTCTGTGCTTTGGGCAGTCATTTCCCACTTGTTGCCCCAGCACATCAGCTCTGTATGCAGCAGGGGTGACTATCAGACCTCTTCTACTGGGGAGGCAGAGAGTTCACCTCAAAGGTTCCTCCACCCAGCTGAAAGCCAGGGAGTGGTTGCTTGGGTTTAGGGGTGTGATGGATCTCAAATCTGGGGAAAACACAGCTGTGGTGGAGGCTGAGAGGAAAAAAAACTTACTGAGAAAGAGTCTCTGCCACTGACTGGGGTGATGGGATGGCAGAGCAAAGAGGGGACTGCAGATTGCTGTGTACTCAGTAAAAATTACCCTTCACAACCTACCCTGAGGCTGAGGATTCCTGATACCTTCACACTGTAGGTGGAGGGACAGAGACATGTTTAAATGGCCAAAACTATGTGGCAAAGACACACTAGAAGCCAGGACCTCTCTCTAGTAGCTCTGTGTTCTGGCTATAGGACACTGCATCTCTGACCTTGGCCTCCCTGAGAAGAGGAGGCAGGGGGGAGCACAGGTTGGAGATCACCCTCTTGAGAAAGGGTTTGTCTTAGTGTTTGTACCACAGCTAGGAGAGCACAGTCCCCAGCCATGCCATGGGCTCCTCTGTGAGATGGCAGTGCAAATAATGATTAGAGACAACACAGATGTGGTGGGTGGTCCTCACAGCCATGGTCTGTGGTGGATTTCCTTCTTGTTGGCCTTAGCTGGAGTGTTTTGTCTTCTGGCTGGCAAAGGAGCCAAGCCAAGGCAGAGCAGAAGGGCTGGGTGAAGGAGGTTACCTTTTGGATCTGCCTCAAAGGTCCCAGACCGTTGAAGTGAGGGGTTAGGAGCAAACATGAAATGATGAAATTTAATCACCCCAAATCCTCTTGCAATGCATCTGTTATCTCCACTAGCCAGAAGCCAGCCCGCCCTGTGCCCACTCCCCAGGGCTAGTAACTGTTCTTGGGGAGGCAGGATGACAAGAGGCTGGGTGCTGTGTGTGCCAATATCAGCTGCTGCCTCATTTGCATGTGCATTTGCATTTTCCCTTGGAATTGCTCAGGATAGTAGCTCTAAAAGCAAATCTTGCTATATTTTGTATGAAGTGTCAGCAGTAAGCCCTGGCTCTCTGTTGATGGGAAAGTGCATTAGTAAATGTTGTGGGTTTTTTCCTGCAAGCAGTTGAAATGTATCCTACTTATTTACTAAAGATTTGCACAAAGTTTGCTTCTGTTAAGTGGGAATGACCTGAAATGTCTGGGTAAGGATAGAGCAGTGTAGGCTTCTGGAATCCCAAGCAGCCAAGAATGGGAAACATTTGCTCTCCAAGGGTTGAGAAGTGCCTGCACATGCTGAATAGAATGACAAAGCCCTGTGGGGTGGTGTCTGAAGGCCACCGTTTCAGTGGTGTCTGCAGCTGCAGGTCCATGGAGGGCTGCTGTGGGCAGGTGGATTGCTGGTGGTGAGAGGCAGGACCTCACCAGCTCAGCTGCCTTTGGACATGCAGTTAGAGCTCTCTTGTTAACTCTGCTTCAGGATTCCCCCTGTTCCTTCTGTGGCTTCAGGGGCAGCTCTTGGTGCCTCTTAGGTCTGAAATGACTCACCTGTTTGTCTTCATCTTCCTCCCAGAAATTTGCATGTAAGGTGAGAGGAATAAGAGAAAGCAGAGGCCAAGAGGAGATCTGCTAACTTCACTTTAGAAAGAGGACAAAACAGCACTGGAAATGAACCCTAAGCTTGCCACTGAGGGAAGGGACACTGGAGTACTTTGCTGTGCTTGCTCTCCTGTAACTCTCTGAGGTTCCTTCTAAGTATCATGAAGTGTATCTTTGCCTGGCAAAAGGCTGTGGGCACAGAAATACCTCCAGCTAGGTACCAACGCAGGAGTGGTCTGTGATGGCTATAACCCTTCTGCTTAGCCTGTGGCCCTCCCATCCTAGCAGGAGTGCTTAGCTCCCAAGATCTGGCTGCTCTTGGTCAGTCCCAGATGGGATGGATATCTGTGCCTGGAGCCATGCTGTGGGATACAGACATGCCCCAAGTTAAAGTCCTGCCCCAAACCCTTGGAACATGGAATTTCCAGCCACCTCAAAGGGATTTTCCCAGGTGGTGGGGCCAGGACTGTGCCCACAATGGAGAGTACTCATACCAACAAGCTTTAAACATCAGATTTCTCTGCCTGAATTAACCAGTTCATTTCCCTGGGCTTCCTTACACAGTGGAGGAAGAGGCTCCAGCAGCAGGCAACCCTGAAGGTAGGGTGAAAGCCTGCACCCAGCAGTGCCTCCTGAAGGCTCACTTTCCCTTCCCACCAGCCAGAGGACCCATGGCATTGACCAGACAGCTTAGCCAGCCAAATCCCAGGGCTGGAGATGGGTGACATAAGGTGTCTTGCAGTGGTTTGGGGCAGCAGCCATGCACCAAGGCACTAAGAGCCTCTCTTTTCTGATGGTGGCTGTAAGTAACTGCAGCAGAATCAGGGGGGATTTTTCTGGATGTGTTTGTCCCAGCATGTGTAGAAGTCAAATTTGCTGCAGTGTCTTGCCTGCTGATAAGGACCTTCACTGAGCACAATGATCTTTAATGGGCTGCTGAACGTTACAAAAGGAAGTTACCTTCCCCCACTCCACTTTACAGAGAAAACAGGAACTAGGAGCCCAAAGCAGAGTTAATTAACAACTGCATTGGGCCGTCTTGGTGATTCACACAACCAGGTTAGAGGAAAACTAGAAGCACAGATTGTGAGAGAAAAAAAACCACCAGATCTCCTGGAAACTCAAGATTATCAGTGGCAAGTGATCAGCTGTTGCTTGTGGCTGTGTTTCAGAGGGAAAGTCGTGCCCTGGACAATCGACCTCACTACAGCTTAAAGTCATTCAGCTTCCCAACAGAATTCAGATTCAACCTCTTGCTAAAAATTAAAGTTTCTTTTTATGGAGTCCATTCTTGCCAGCCCCTGTGGTAGCAGTTTCCACCCTGACTGGTGAAAGCCCAGAGGGGTTCATTGCTTGGGCAGGAGACTCTGCCCAAAATGGAGCTGTGGTGGCATTTTTAGGATTTAATACAGGAAAGAAAAGCATTTGGCAGCTAGAATTGACTCTTCCTTGTTTGCCATTCCTGTGCCTGGACAATAATGTTGTAGTGATCAGCCCTGAGAACAGACAGTCAAGAGGACCCCGGAGGGGAAAAAAACCTGCTTCAGTATTTTGGGTCCCTAACTTAAAGCACTTCAGAAGAGCTGCTTCTAGCCATTCCAAATTCTCCAGTCAGACCTTAAAGCAGCCCCAGCACTGGTGCATTCCCCTGCTGGATTCAAACCCAAAGATCCTTCATCCTCAGTGATGCTCTCTGGTGATTTTGCAGAGTATCAGATGTGAAACTGCAGGCTGTGCAAGGAGCACAGGTAAAGGTATTTCTCAGGGGGTGCTTTCTGACTTCAGGATCTTAATTCCACTTGATCCTATGCTCCTCATAAACTCCCACTTCATTGTACCCAAAAGCAGAGGATTGGGACTTTGGACATATTTAGAAGCAATTGATGTCCTCAGTGAATTTTCCCCACTGCCCTCAGCAGAAAAACTTCATTTTAACTTGCAGTTGATATGTCTTCATCTAAGTAGTTGAGTGTACAAGGTTTTAGGCTAAAAGAGATTTATCTCATTCCCATTGTTTAACTTTAAATCTTAGTATTATTTTTTTTTTCCCTGTTCTTTCAGGTAGAGGTGAAGCTGTCAAAAATACAGAACTGTTTGTGTTTCTGAAGACTACTTTTTTGAGGGGAAAAAAAGCACAAACCTGAACACAACCTGTGTCTGAAATTTTTAAGAGCCCAAACAAAATAAGAGGGTTTATAGAATCCTGAATCTTTAAAGTCATATTCAAAAAGAATTTCCATTCATTACAGTAAAATTAATCATGTCTTCACTAGTCCAACCTTGCAAAATCAAAGGTACTTGGGGCAAGTAATTTGAATGTGGCTTTTTTAGTGGGGAAAAAATGAGCAGAAGATGTTGAATTCCTGAGGTAAGAGTGGGCAAATGGACATTATGGACAGGGCTAGGAGATCAGGGGGGAAATTCTGTCCAAGAAGTGGAATGGAAATGCTGCTGCATCTCTAGTAGCTAGGGAAAAAAAAAACACAGTTTAGACTAAAATTGCAGCATTTGTTCTTTAGAAACATTTTTTAGCTCCTGGTGATGTTGGGAATGTCACTGGTTTTAGCAAACTCTGTCTGAGGCTTCCATGGAGAAATAGACTTCTGGAGGTCAACCTAACAAGTTCTAGATCCCTTTAACCTAGAGATGCACTTAGTGTGTGAACTTGTGAATCATCTGCTTTCCTGCTCAGTGTATTGAACCAGGCTGGTGATATAAGAGATTGCCTATAAATAGCTAATTCCATATGCTAAAAGTTGTTACCCTAATCAGCCTCCACTTAGCATGGGAAAACAATCAAATAAGAGAGATTTGAAGCAAAAATGCTAAAGAGGAGAGTATGAACTCTCACCTAGCAAAACAAGCACAGATGAATTGCTCTCTGGTTTCTTTCATTCCAATAGCCTTGTAAAAGAGCAGTTAGAAGGTAAAACACTAGACCCTTTCCTCCATGCTGAGGTATAAAAGTCTCCATCTAGAAGCTATTCCTGCTGCATGGAGCTTGCTGGATTGCAGGTACCTGAGAGCACTGACCCCTCTTTTCTGTTTTGTTCTACTGTTGCTATTTCCAGCTGGGAGAGTGAAGGAACTCCAAGGGATCTGATTTTCAAAGGTTTGACTCATTTGAATTAAGCAAAGCACGAGCACAAAGGAATCCTCAGGACAAGTGACTTAGGCACTGGAATATGTTACATATTGCAAAGACAAGCAAAGAAGAAGAAAAAGCTGAGGAGAAAGCATGTCAGAGAAATGAGGAAAGCAAGGAAATGAAGTGTTGAAAAGAATAAATCAGTCACCTGTTGGGGACTTTGCTTTACTGGATTCGCCTCCAAATCTCCCCAGACAAGCAAGATGTTGTCTTCTCTCTCAACTCCTCTTCCACTTTTTCTCTTGGTTGCAGGCTGCTGAAATAGATACTTCTCCTTTTTTCTCTCTCTGTTATTTTTTTTGTGTGCCCCTGTTCCCCTCCCTGATTTTTCAATCAGATTATTTGTGTCAAAATCTGGCGGTGAAGAAACAGCCAATAGAGAGGCAGAGCCCAGAAAGCATTTGCTTATCAAAACTTTCCAGGACTTTGCAAAGTTGAAGAGAATTCAGCATGTGCCCAGCTCCAAACCCTGGGGGCAGCACCCTCCACTTTCTGTGACAGCTTTGCCTGCTGCAGGAATACTCCTCTGTCATCTTGACAAAGAGCATGACACAGGGAAATCATGAAATCAGGCACCAAGCAGACACTTGTTATTTTGGCTTTCTCTCTTTTTTTCTCTTTCTTTTTTTTCCCCCTCTTTTGTTGTTAATAAAAACTAGCTCTTAAATAGCTGTAAGAAACCTGTATTTTTACACACACTCATCCACACATCATATCTTTCACAACCAGACACACCATCTGTCTCACATCCACACACTCACACACTTCAGCCTCATAAACAAAACCATCCAGCACATATGCACCAAATTTCTTTTATTCCAGAGTGGATCTTTTTATCTCCCCCAATTTCCAAGGGAAAAAAGAGGAGTAAATATGTGCAGAGTAATAAGTGAGAAAGATGTGTGTTAATCAGCTGCCATTTTCCTGAGCATATGTGTGTGCAATCCACACATATTGGAGGCATTGCTCTCTCTCTCTACAGCTGTATATAGATTTAAGAAGCTCATTAAGCAAGCTCATTAACAAGCATCTTTGCAAAAGCTCTTCAAGAGCAATAAGAAGAATTTGCACTTCTACCACTTGCTTTCCAAAAAGGTTTGCAAATAGGTTTGCAAATGTGGAATAACTGAATAACTGAGAGCTGAGTGCCCCCCCACCAAAGGGCAGGGTGGGAGGAGGGAGACTGAGGCAGAGGCAGTGACTTTTCTCAGCTCACTTGGTTGTTCCCTAGGAGAAGTGGGAACTGGAGCTGGTGAACAATGCTTTTCTTTTCAGCCCTTGGGCATGACTCTTCTTTGGGGACAAAGAAGGAAAGCTGTTCTCCCCAAATGCTTGGGTGGTGGTGGGGAAAATAATGCCTTGCTTTCACCTCTTCTCTGATTGTCACAATCTTCCTGACTGTGCCCCTCAAGTTATCCCCTCCTTCACTTACAGCACACTCTGTGCATGGCTGGAGCTGGGGCAGCAAAGATGCCTTCTGAGAAGTTTCTAATTGAAGAAGTGTGGAAGCATAGATGTAGCTATGGAGTGCCAAGCCCTGGGACATTGCCACCAGAGAAACTCCTTGATATCAGGGAAATTTTCTGCTCCCTGTGAGCTCTCAGATGCATTTCACTGTTTTCTAGATTAAACCAGGACTCAGGTCCCTTTTCCTACTGCAACTCAGGATGGTGAGAGCACCATGAGGCCATAACCTTCTTTGTGCCCTACACCAGGGTTGGTGGCAGGCTGGTGTTTCCTTGCTGGAGGTCCAGAGACACCTCGGATTCCTAGTGGAGGAGCTCTGCTTCCTGCCATGCCTGCAGGTGGTGCCAGACCTGCTCTCTGCTGGGATAGCCACAAGTCACAGCTCTTGTTATCACCATGCCCTGCCACCGTCCCATGGCACTAGGCAGGCTGTGGAATGGGTTTTGGTGCAACTCAAAGAGAGGAGAGCAGGTTTCACCCACAGTCAGATTTTCATCCTAACCCATCTGTCATTTACTGAGCATAATTCACCCTTGTTGTTTATGGAAGCAAACAATCCCTCTCCCTCCTCCCCTCCTTATTTATCTAGCTGGGTTTTGCATGAAAGAACCCTTCCCAAGGCATTGTGCTAGCAAGCTGATTTGCATCCTCTTAAACACAGGCATTTGAGGAATGACGTTTCCCGCTAGGAAAACAAGCATTGTAACAGACACCCCAAATCTACACTGCAGCTTCAGGGTTTCTTCTGAAGACAGTTGCAGGAACTAAACAACACAGGAAAAATGACAAGCTGCTGAAAGGACTGAGATGTTATTTGGTGAAACATTGGAGCTGGCTTCTGCCAGCAGCCCTGAGCACAGCCTTGCTGCTGGCCCAGAATGTGGCTCTTAGACTAGAGACAGTAAAAGCAAGTTAGCCACAGAGAGAAACTACAGAAAAGTAGTTATGCAGAAGAACCCCTGATAGCATCGTCAGGAAAACCCTGCTGGCCAGCTGATTTGAGAGGCTGGGATAGTCCTCTGGAGGAGGAGGATGACTATGCCTCCCCTTGTCAGTAACCTGTGCATAGAGCAGCTGCAAATAAAACTTCTCTACCAGCTGCTCTGCTTCCCCAAGCAGCCATCCCCTCACAGAGCCCAGCTATAATTGCTTACAAACTGATAACTGAGATAATGGGCAGAGATACTCTTTCATGACTATTACTAGAATGCCTGCAGTGTGATGGGGACACTGCTGTGGCTGGTTCAGCTCTCACCCATCCTTTCTCCCTTTATTTTACTTCAGGAGTCCCTGTGGAGCAAATAGGTGCAGGATGGGAGCAGAGTCAGCTGTCACCTTGGCTTGTGGTGTTCCTGCTCTTCCCTAGATTTCTGTTTATGGCTCCTGTTAGACTTGTCACCTCTTCTCTCCATTGATATCACCATCAAAAGGTGATTTATACAAGCTGAATTAAACACAGAAGTGAGCATTTCAGGCTGGAAGGACCTTTGAGCTGACCCCGTGTGGTCATTCTTATTTTATGTTCTTCCTGTTGGTATCATTTTCCCTCTTCTCTCTTTTTGTTCCAGGGCCAGCAGAGAACAGAGAGACACAGAGAAGCTTATCTGGGCTCACATTAGCTTGTCCTGGCCTTGACCACACAAGCCATGCTGGAGGTGGTGAGCTGTGCCTGCATCCCAGGACGGTTGAATTGTGTGTACTGCCATGAGATCTTACCACGTCACATGCTCCAGTGTATGCTAAGTAAATAGATTATTAAATGTACAACTCAGGGATAATAAACAGGTTAATTATAGCACATCATGTCCATTCTAATGCAGTCACCTTCCTTTTCCAATCTAGCTGCAAACCCCTCCTGGAGCCTCCATGTTTTCTTTGTCAGTTTGAGTGTTACAGCAATTACACTGTAAAATAACACAACTAATTGCTTCCAGCTCTTTTCTGAAGCTCATCCTAATTTCCACTCTTTTCTGTGGCAGATTAAATAAACATGTCTCCTGCACAGCAGGAAAAAAAATACCATCACTCAGTCCAGACTGTAATAAATATTAATTGCCATGCACAAGGCAGGAGTAGATTAAAAACATGCTGGCTCCAAGCAACTCTATCTCATCCAGGAGCAGGATGACCTATTGCAGGTGCAGCGTGAAGGATCTTGGCCCTGCAGGGATGAGAGCTGGGAACTGATGCTGCAGAAGTTAAAAATCAGCTGAGGCTTCTCTGGTGAGGTCCTCATCTGCTTTTAGTTTCTTACACCTAGTTTCTACCTTGCAAATTTAATGTCCACGATTCCTACTGGCATCTGAGGGTGATTCATAGGGGTTGAACAGTTAGATCAGCAGCTTGCCAAGCATTCTCAGGGCATCTCCGTAGAACTGCCCCTCTGTGGGTGATGAGAAGCCCTGAGACCCATCACCTGCCAGCCTGGAGGCAAAAACGTTCAGGTGAGAATCTGCTGGTTGGGGTGGCACACAAACCTGGAGGCTGGAGAACCTGCCCTGAGGCGATTTCCAGTCATCTTTCCTAAATTCCACAGTTTCCACAAGGGAAAATTAACCTTATCTAGAAGGAAGGATGAAATGTTTCATTAAAGAAAAAAACAACCTTGTTCGTGTTTTGCATGAAGCGTTACAAGGTCCAAAATGGGCAGAATGAGATGAACTTTGTACGCTGCAGTAGGAAACAGACCAACTTTTGGGTGCCTGCTCCAGCATTTCAGAGCGACAGAAGGTTTGGGTTGGAAAGGACCTTTTTCGAGCTCATCTTAGTCCAAGCCCCTACGGCTGTCCCGCTAACGTTAGTACACACATACACACAAAGGCGCTTTGGAGATCTTTTTATTCCCTTTCAACACATCCACGTACTTAAATCCCCTTTTCAGGGGAGATTCTGGAACCCGGGACACACGCACACACACTGAAAGCAGGCGCGTCCCGCGGAACCTCCGTTGAGGGAGCGCGCATGGGAAGAAGGCCGAGCTCAGGCCCGCGGGCACTCAGGGTCCCGACCCACAGCCCCGGGCGCTGCGGCCTTTTGGACAGCGCGGGGTGAAGGGAAATATGGGCACTCCTGAGCTCCTTTTTCGCCGGCAAGCGACTGCCTAAGCCAGCTGCAGGACTGCCGTACCCCACTCTACCGGTCCCGTCCCCTCGGGCCGGACCCTGTTTACCGGCCGCCGCCCGGCCCCGCCCCGCAATGACGTCGCCGCCGCACGGGGCTCGTGGCGGCACCGCCCCCAGGATCACGCGACCTCTCGGAGAGGCCGCATCGCTCCTCCGCCAAGATACCTCCGCCACGGGAGAGCGGGTGGGAGCGGCGGCCTTCACCTCCCAGCCCTGCTCCCCTCACGGGAAGAAAGGCCCTTGGAGGGGGAAGAGGCGAGCGGGGCGGTGAGGGACCGGTGAGGCGTGGGGAGAGGTGGGAAAGAGGTGGAGGGGTGGGACTAGTTTGTGCGGCGGAAGGATTCGAGGGGAGAATTAGCTGTGAATGGGTGGAGGGGAGGCAGGGCCAAGATGGCGGCGCCCTGTGGGCTAGAGGAGCCCTGAGTGGTAAACAGCTGAGGGGAGGAGAAGGAGAGGTGAGTGTGTTGGGCCTCCTCCTTCCTCCCCCAGCGGGGCGAAANCCCGGTCCCTTGCCTTCCCCTTGGGCCAAACTTGTTCTTGGCCGCTCCCCCCTCGGGGCTGCCCGGAAGGGTCTGGGGGTCCCGCGGCCCCCCCCTCCCCCCCCAAGCCAAACGCGCCTCTTTAATTTTGGGTGGTTTATCGAGAAAGTAGCGCTTTCCAGCCTTGCCCTGCCTCAGTGACTTGCTGAGGAGATTCCCTCGACAGGGATGAGGTACGAAAGCAGTTGCTAAAAGTCTGTCCCCTTGGTGAGGAAGGCTTTTCTTATTTCCTTGCTGGAGGGTAGGTAATGTGAAGTCAGGATGTTGTTTACTTCTACAAGAAAACATTTTGCTTCCTGTTATCACCAAGAACTTTCCAGACTGCAGTTCAGAAGTTTTCACCCTTTGTTTGCTGTAGATGCAGCCTCTGTCCTTGTTTTGTCCAGTTAGTCAGTGTTGGTTGGGTTTGTTTGTTTTGTTTTAAATGAGTCTTTTACAATGCTGTGAGTGAAAGGAGAAGAACGTGCCTTGAAGAGGTTATGTGATTCAAAACCCATGGAAATGAAACAAGCCGGGATCAGGTTTTGTGTGCAGAAGTATTTCCAGAACTGCTCTTCCCAGAGAACCTTCCAGTGGATGCTAATCCAGAAGGTTTTCATTCTTTGCCTGCTCTGATCCTGTAGCTGCCTGGCATGAACTTCTGTGGCAAGTCGTTGGAAATCTGTCACAGTTGAAGCACTGCTGAGGTGATCCTGTTAGGTGGGAAAATTCCTCTGCAGTTTACACGTGTGAACAACTAGAAACTGAACCTTTGAAAACTCAGGAAGTTACAATAATTAGTGCAAGCATTGGGAGTACATCCTTCTGCCTGCAGTTGACTTTGCTTTGCTAAGCAGCAATCATGTACTCTGCTTATCAGAAACAGCTGCACCATGCTTAAGCTTAAAATCCTTTCCTCGGTAAGACACTCTCTTGGTTCGTTTTAGTTCAGTTGGTTTGGGGTTTTTAGGTTGTTTTTAACGGCCTAGTCAGCCCAGGATTTACTTGGCCTTTCTGGGGAGTTGCACAGACTTACTCATATGAAAATGTAGTCAGAATATCTAATGTGTCATGAGATAAGCTTTAATTAAAATGATTTTATCTTTGGCTGTGTTTCATCTTGGCTCCTTAGCTCTTTGTTACTTGGGCATTTACTTTTATGGTGATTAATAAAAAGTGGCATTATTAAAGGGTTTACACCTGAGCTGTGTTGTCCAGCTGCAGATGTTTTGGTGTTGGAACAAACATCTGACTTCAGTAACTGTTTGTGCTTTAAAATGAATGCTGGCCCTCTTTGCAGCTGCACTCCTGGGTCCTTGGCTTGAACTGGTCCCTGGAATTCTTGTAACTGCTGAACAGCTTCAAGGAGCTGGTGATGTGATTACAGAAGTCAGTCTCTAAGGGATGGACAGCCTGTGACACATATGTTGCACACATATCTATTTGGAAAAGATACCTTCTGTCCTAAGAAAACAAAAATAATCAGAGCACTTTTTAATGGGGAGGGCAGGGAGGGGTTCCAGATTTATGGCATGTAGCAGACAGGTGGATATTTTTGGAAGGAATGTGCCAGCTTAGGGTCTTGGTCTGGTGTGGAGCTGCTGTATTTTCTTGTAGTTCAATGAACATAATGAGGACAAGCAGAGCTCTTCCTTTGTTAGCATAAGCTCTTTGAGTAGCACCTGAAAACTTCTTGCAGTGGTGAATTGCTGTCGCTTTCCTGGGCAGTCTTCTCTTTTGGCTGTAATGAAGGAGTTACACCTCAGGTTTGGTGGTGTTGTGTGTAATGTCTGCTTTCATTCTGGGAGTAGTTAAAATGCCTGAACTGAGTGCACTAGGTACTTTGCAGTGCTTTCAAAATTTACTGAATTGCAGCCTAACTCCTTGAATATGTTTAGAGGTTTCTCTCTGTGACAAAAACAAGAAGTGCTGTGGAGTTTTCAGGTGTTGCTCCCTGTGGTACTGTGAAGCCTGGAGCTCTCTTTACCTGTTCATAGTTTTAAGCAGATTCCTTAGTTGAACTTACTTTCCTTGGATACTCTTAATTAAAATTGGTCTAGAAAAACAGTGCTTGTCCTTAATTAGTTGCTATTAGTGTGTGCAGTTGTGTGTAAGGACTTGAAATAATACCCTTTCAGCTTAGTACCTGGCTTGTTAGCATGGCTCCTGCAGAGGGTTAAGTGTCAGCCCTGCCATGTTTGGGCTTTTCTTTGACATGCCTTGCTTTTAAACACTTTTCCCTCTTGACAGAACATGGATGGGTAGCAATTAGCACAGTGTATCAGCACAGCTTAGTTGCAAAAGAATCTTCAAAATTGCTGAATATGATTCACTCTCTTTGTTTGGGGTTATTGGGCTCTTGTGATCTTCCTGCATCAGTTAAGCACTGGTAACAAAGTGTAGAAGATGTACATCGTGAGTTATACCTACATAGAATGACTGAGTTTAGGAGTGGGATCTTGTACCAGATCTTAACAATAGCCAGAAAAAGAAGGATTACTTTTAGAAGCCAGACACCTCCATTCTTTCAAAATGAAACAAGAAATTGATTTAGTTGCAGTGCCAGTTGTAATGATGAGCTTGAACTGAGGTTTTAAGTGGTTGGAGTTATTATTTCTGGGTGATGAAAAAGGGAATGATCAGCTGCTTGCTATCCTATTGCCACCAGTGGGGTTTTTAATCTCCATTGTCACTTTTTATTCGTTGCTTATGTCACTTTTCTAATGGCAGTGTTTAGTTTACCTGGGAGGGAAACATAAAATTGAGTGTTGTTAGGAAATAGAAAATGTGTGTATGTTTAGGGATGGAGTGAGGTTCATTCTTTCAGGACAAGTATGTCAGACATTGGAGGGAGAAGGGCTGCTTTGTTGTCTGTCTGCATTTTGCTTTGAAAACAGGGATTGCTATAAAATTCTTCTGTCCTCATTTGTGGTCCCTGCCAAAGCAGTACCTGAGGACCTTAACTTTACCTGCAGTAGGAATCAGAGGGAAAAGTGTAAGCCTTGAGCTCTGGCTCCAGTTCAGACTTGCTGTCAGCAGTGATCTTGTGGTGTTGACATCCCCCTTTTCTCTTGGAGGGGGGAAGGAATAACCATTTACTGGCATGCCCCACGTTTATTTTACAGTTGCTGCAGAAGGGTGAAAAGCTGATGTTGATCCCCCCACACCTCTTGCAGAATAATTGCTCCTGGTATCTGAATCTCTACAGCAAATAGTAAGGACATGCTGGGAGGAGTGTGTGTGTATGTGCTGAGTGTGTCCCCCTCCTCCTCACCCCTCAGAGGAGCATAACTGGCACTACCAGCTGCTTTATCATTTGGCTTGAGATAAAAATACACTGAACAGAACATCTCTTGACAGAAATACTTACAGAAGTCATAATCTTTTGAAGCACTCTGCTCTCTCTTTCTTGATTTAGCCTTTTCCAAGGAATATTTTTACAGTCTTTCCCTTTGCATTGTCTTGTGGATAAATTATCTACTGAAGTTTTTTAAAATAAATTGGTTCTTGGTTTGTTGGCTTCTCTTTTTTTTTTGTCCTGTAAGCTGGCTCCAATGTTGTATTGGTACATAAAATCAAAACTTCTCATTAGAACTGGTCTGTGTGAAAGCTCTTGAATATCAGAAGTTTGCTCTTGGTGTTACAGCCTTCAGTGAGATTAACATTTTGCATTTTGAAAGGTATTTAGACAGATTTGTTTTCACTATCTAGTGCCTTGGATCTTTTATATAAAACTAATTTTGCAAATTGGAGTGAAGAATCAGTGACTTGAACCATGTGGAGAAGCTCCTGCTTTAATCCTCTCAGCCTCAAGTATGGTTTCAGGGGTGTGGGGATTCTTTGAAGAGGGGGGTGACTGCAGTAGCTGGGGATGGAAGCAGTAAAGAGCCTCATCCTGTCTACTTTGTATTGGAGAAGAAAGATGTGGTGGTGATGTGATGCAGTAAAGATTTGAGGGAGAACCTGTTCACCATGGATGCATCAATCCCAGATATGAAATACTGTGGCATTCAGTGGATGTTCTCCCTGACAGGGTAACAGAATTTCCTTAGCCTGCCCTGTGTTCCTTAGCTATAAGATCTGAAAATCACATCACCAATTAGTGATGGGGCTGATCATAAATCACACTGACACCATGGGCCCTGGGAACTGTACTTCATCCACCAGATGACTTGTAAACTAGTTATTCAACTGTCTTTGCTTAAAAAAATGTGATGCAATTTAAGACTCTTGCTGGAATTTCCTGGTTTGTTCCTTTGTGTTGGGCATCACAAACCCAGTCTGATTAGAGGTTCTCTGTCTTAGTCTTCCTTAGGACTTCAAATCTGTTCCTCACAGATGACTTTTTCCAAGAGATCCTGCACTAAGAAAGCTGTGATTTGCTTTTTTTTCAAGTGCCTGTTTGTATATAGCAGGGTGACAACATTCTGCTGCTGTTTATAGAAGGTCAGCAGACAAACTTTCCACCTAGTGCAGTAGTGATGTGTAATATTGTCCTGTTTTTAGATGGGGCTTTAAATACTTTTATTCATGTTTTGAATACTGGCTTTTGGAGTGGAGACTGCTCCACTTTACATCAAGTACTTCAGTGCACAATCAACTGATTGAGGAGTTTATTGGAACTCTGCTGGATTTACTGGCACAAGGTCCTTTGAGCCACATCTGTTTTAGGGAGCTTGGGAAATTGTTAGTTACCTGTGTGGATAGTTACTGGCAGCTAAGCTTGTGTTATCAACCTTGCTTTTATCTGATGGCAGTGTTTGTGTGTGCCAGCAGGCCAAGAGCATAACATTGGAAATCCTCTTCCCTACTGAATGTTTAAAGAGGTGTTTTTCTGCAAGTGTATCTTTGAACCTGACTTCCAGAGCCCATCTAGAGTGGCTACAAAGGCATGTGTCTTGATTTCACATGCTGGAGTTTCTCCCCTGGTGATAGCCAGGATTAGTGAAGCCTGCTGTTGTGGTTTTTCCTGGTGTGTTGAAGATCTGGTCCAAGTATAATAATAATACTAGAGGGAAATAAGAAATAAAGCCATTCTTTTCACTCTGGTGAGGGGTAGGGAGTCACAAGAGAGTTGACAAGGTCTTTACCGGGTGAAAAAGCAGAGACTAGCATTTAGGCTGCTTTAATTCTCAAAACAGGTTTTGCTTGCAGCTGGTTTGGGGGTGTGGTCATGCCTCTCTTTTGTTAACAAGTCTTTAAACAACTAATTCGTGTTGCTTAGGAAGCTCGTGAATCTGTTGCTTAACCATAGCTGAGACAGTATCCTGATAGAAGTTGAGGCACCTCTGGTAGCAAGCCCTGTGCAGTCTCGTGTTGTTCTCAGAATAAAGGGCTGGATGAGTTGTAGTAAGCTGTCTCCCCATACATCGTCCTGCATGTGTTCTGGGCATCTCAGAACTGTGCTTTAGTAAACTAACCAGTCCAGTGGTTACCAGAAACTAAACCAAACAAGTTGACTTTTGAAAATGAGTAACGAGTGGAAGGTGAACTCCTTAGCTTGCATGGGGGAATAGCTTTGAACGGTTTGAAAGGCTGGTGTCACTCTTGGAACATGTCTTGTCTTCTGAACTGCAAGTTCTTTGAGGAAGAAGTTGGAGCTTGGAAGTCTGCACAGCGTAGAGTAAAAAAAGTAGCCAAAGCAGAAGCCCAAAGCACAACAGATCTCAGCTCGAATCTTTCTGGAAAGCAGAGATCCATTCTGTTCTGGAGTAAAAGGCAACTCTTTTCCCCCACCCCGAATTTCTGGTTTACTGTCTTTAGTTGAAAGTCTTGCTTACACTACCGGCTGGTCTTAACTCTACAGTTTTTAAGGTCTTGTCAGCGTAGAACTTGAAAAGAAAAAGGATTTCAATCTGAAACATTTAGGTGAGCAGATTGTGAGCTGCTTGTAGATAAACTGAAATGTTATTTGGACTGTTGAGCTATGCAGCTCGGATCAGCCACAGCTGAGGGTGGGGCTGCTTTTGTGTTTTGGAAGGGTGATTACTGGAACGCTTAAAGCAACTTTGTGGCTGATGACATGTCTGTTGTGAGCCTGGTGCTGTATTCTCACCTTTGAATTTGCAATCAGTGCCAGATGAAGTAAGCTGATGTCTTGTGGCCCTAATAAAAGTGACCTTGGGCAGTTCTGCAACTGCAGAGCGATATGTTGCAAATGACAAAGTTTACCGGTAGAGAAGTTAACTCCTGCTGTCCGGTAAGGTTGTTAAACGCAAGTTTGGAAGAAAGCAATAGGTACAGAAGTAGTTGCAGCCTCTTATTGAAGATAGAACGCTGATTCCTGGTCCTTGGCTAATGGCTGACACTGCTTTGACTGGAATCTAAAGACTTAATGAATTAGGTTCAGAATTTGGTAGGATAAGAGAAGACTTCTTTGTGTGCCTGATATTGCTTACCATGGATAAAACTCTTCAGCAGCTTTTGAAGGTTCATATACCAAATTGCAATCATGTGGAAACCATCAATTTTGAGGCAATTGCACAACTTAACTTGTGGACAATTCTGGAAAGGGCAATGCTGCACTTTTTGGTGTTTTTCAAACCAAGGGCTGATTTTCCTCCTGCAGGAGGTGCATAGCTCAGCTATTCTTAGTCAAGACTTTAATACTGTTCTGAATATACAGGGTTTGAGAAGGAAGAAAGAAATTGTGCCTTTTGTTAACCTCTTTGTGCTTTTTCTTTATTAGTGATCATGAAAGGTGTGTGGCTGACAGCACTGCAGACAGAAGCTCAGCTCATCCACAGAACAGGTGCTGTATGCAGTAAATTGCAGTAAAAAACATCTTGTATGTAAACTTGGGATGTGTCAGTCTTGCTTTCCAGGGAGGAAGTGAAAAATATTTGCTGGCTGGAAGTAGGAGGAAAGAAACCCTTGCTAATAAAATTGGGTGTGATGGGAAGCCAGATTCTTTCTGCCACTTGGAGAAATTCAGGATAGGTTTCTTTTGGATGAATAACCACTTGATTCATTCTGTGATAATTGATGTGATACCTAAATCCCTCCATTGCTGGGACCTTGGAGGAAGCTATCTTAAAAGGCTGAAGTGGCTTAGGTTTATTCCTGCTTAGTGAAGCTGACCTGTCGTGTTATCTTCACACTGGTACATTTAATAATCTGCAGTTCTTTTAATATACTATTCACAGACTGCACATGTGAAAAGAAAGTATGTTGTGCTGCTAAGCTTGTGCTTTAGTATGCACAGGCTGGCTGAGGAACAGCAGCTGTAGTAACCCTAACTGAGTTTCCTAACAGCTGCAGCTTGGCCACGTTGCAAATGTTAAAGCACAAATCTATTAGCATGCAGTAATGCAAAGCTGAGGGCAGTGAAGTCTTAGTGTAGCCACAGGAGTGGAGAAGGATCTTGCAGCTTGTGTTTTCTCCAGAGTGTAGACTACTCTCCAGAGGGCTTCAGAGGTTGATGAGGAGGATTTGCTGTAAGAAAACAGGAGTGGAGTTATGGTCTTGCTTGACTGACCTGGAGAGCAAGTGAAAACAGACATGGCAACAGAATGCTTTACCAGTCTGTATATGCTAGCTGGGGTCTTCAGCAAGACAGGTAAAGATGAAGAAAACCCTGCTGGTAACTCATTGGCTGCTTCAGAAACTTTTCTCTTACAGCTTTTATTGCAGGTGTTGTGTAAACTCTGGCAATCCTGTCAGTGCTAGAGGGACAGTCCTGCAGGAAAGAAATAGGAAGGTGAGGAGAGAGAGAAGATGGAAAGGGAGAAAGGAAAGCTCATTCATTTGTTCTCTCTCTTTCTCCTAGTCTGGTAGAGAGGCACCAATGAGGAACTTCCTGAAGTTTTAACCTCCACATTCATGTCAGTACATGCATCATGGCACAGCAAGGAAATGTTGGTGAGCTCCTCTCCATGCTGGATTCTCCAGTTCTGGGTGTCCTGGAAGATATAACAGCTGCCTTCAAAGATAATCTCATCTGTGGTATGTATCCTTTTAGGGAATTTGAGGCAGGTTTGACCTTTACACCAATAAAGGTAGAATCATGTGGGTTGGTGTTTTTCTATCTTAACAGTCTTTGCAAATGCAACATGAAAGAAAGTCTTGATGTTTGGGTTTGAAATTGCTTTAAGGATTGAGGCTTTTCTTCAGTCCATTTTGCTTCATGACATGCCTTTTGGAAGGTCTGTCCTGCAGTTGTTAAAATACTGCTGGGAAATGGCTGGCTTTTCCTGGGGTATAGTCTCAAGTTGTGAGCTGATGAAACTTCCCTTGCTGAGTGTATCTAGGAAGAAGTAGGTGTCATCCACATTGTGGGAACTAGTGGGATTTTGTTTCTTCAAAAAATAAACACCAAAAATCTCCAACCCCAAACAAAACAGAAGACTCAGTCTTCCATGAAAAAACAACTATTGCTGCTATTGAGGCATCCCTTATGTTGCTGGAACCTTTCCAGAGCATGGGAGCACTGTTGGTGACCTTGCTGCTGAGCTTCCTCTGCTTTTTCTGCTGAAGGGAGAGAATGTAAAGTTACTTCTGAACTCTTTACAGGGTAAAATCATAGACTTAGAGAATCAGGAAGGTTGGAAAAGACCTGCAAGATCATTCAGATCAACCTTAACTGCCAGGTCACCACTAAACCATGTCCCTAAGCACCACATCTACACTTTTTGAACCCCTCCAGGGCTGGTGACTCCACCACTGCCCTGGGCATCCTGGACCAATGCTTAACCACTCCTTCAGTCAAGAAATTTTTCCTCCTGTCTAACCTGTACCTCCCCTGGTACAAGTTGAGGCTATTCCCTCTCCTCCTGTCCTTTGTTACCTGGCAGAAGAGACCAACTCCCACCTTGCTACAGCTTCCTTTCAGGTAGTTGTAGAGATCTACTGTTGTATTTCAGCTGTTTCTAGGTTTTTAAGGTTAGACAGTAATTGTTATTAAAAAAACCCAACTTGTTAGTTACTTTCCCTGAGCTGAATGCAGTTTCTTGAATGATTAGGAAGTAGAAAATGTAGTTGAGAGCTCTCATTTTCCTCAGGTTTTGGAAAACACTGGAGTAGAAGTTTATGTTGTAAGTTGTGTAATAGTTGTTAAAAGGTTGTGCAATGTCTGTGTGACCAATGCTTTGGTTTTGGTGTCTTGACAATGTATCCTTTTGTTCCCTGTTCTGAACAAACTGGCAGACCGTGGGCCTATGCTGGTGAACAACCTGGTGGACTATTATCTGGAAACCAATTCTCAGCAGGCACTGCATATACTGTCCACACTGCAAGAGCCACATGACAAGGTAAAAACAGCTTGTTATTAAGTATGGCAGATTTGAGCCTAGTACTGAAGCAGCCTTTAAATAGCATCTGGTAAACTCTGGTTTTCCATTCTGGTGTAGAATTTGTTGTAGAGATGTAGTATCTCTACTAAATAGAATTCCAGACTGGTAGCAGTTGGAAGGGAATGCTGGAGGTCATCCAGTCCAACCCCTTCCTGCTCCAGCAGGGTCACCCAGAGCAGCTTGCCCAGGGTCACCTCCAGGTGCCTGTGGAATCTCTCCCCAGAAGGAGACTCCACAGCCTCTCTGGGCAGCCTGATCCAGTGCTCTGCACCCTCACACCAAACAAGTTTCTCCTCCTGTTCAGATGGAACCTCCTGGGTTCCAGTTTGTGCCCAGTGCCCCTTGGCCTGTCCCTGGGCACCACTGAGCAGAGTCTGGCCCCAGCCTCTTGCCCCTGGCCCTTTAGATATTGGTAAGATCAAGTAGTTAAGTAGGAAAAAAACCTCCAAAGTTTTCAGTTTCTTGAGTTGTTTCAACTGACCCAGTTAAGCAAGTACCCTCTAGAAACAAAAGTTTTCAGAGGACTGATGTCTCTTTGCAATGCTGCTGCTTGTTCAGTTCTGAATGTGTTAGCCTAAAGCAAGTGGAGTATTTTGAGAGCAAGTAAGCATTGAAATGGGTTGGGAGAATGGCACTGCAAATTGTTCTACGTCTCTTGACCAGAAATTTTTTGTTATTTATGAGAAGAATTGTGAAGTGCAGTGATTGCTTCTGAACTTAGAGCTTGCATTTTGCTGCCAATGGACTTCAATTTCTTGCTGTGTTTTGTTTGCTCTTGGATCCTGCATGCTTGTAAAATGCCCATACTTCCCATCACTGACAATGGCAAACTGCTGAATATAGACTGGTGAAAAAAAACCCATAGAGACACCAGTTAAATGTAAATATCTTCCCTTTTCTACTACCCTCTGCAAAATCCTCTGCCAGCATCTCCTGGACAAAATCAATGAGTATATGGGCAAAGCTGCTACCCGGTTACCCACCCTGTCTCTGCTGGGGCACGTCATCAGGCGACAACCGTCTTGGAAACACAAACTTTCTCAAGCACCTCTCCTTCTTTCATTGCTTAAATGTCTCAAGGTAAGAACTGTCAGTGTTGTCCACAAAACACCTCTACACCTGATGTAAACGTGCATACATGGAATGCAAGGTGTTTCTGTTCTATTTGGATGCTGTTTAGTTAGGCTGTGAGAAGAGATGGAACGTTGATTAAAATACCGAGCCTCAGTGGAATTGCATCAACTAAACAGTCTGTGCTGATCCTGTTCTTACTGCCAGTCTTGGTTCTAAAAGCCACTGTGAGTGGGTAACTTTGAGTTAGGAAAGTTTAGTAAAGCTTTTCTGACAGTAAGCTAAAGACAGAGAGGGCCAGTGGTGAAGTTGATGGGTATCCTCCCTGGGAACTTAAGGAGAAACACAGTAACTTCCCTTTAGTGCCTCTGAAATCTATGTGTAAGGTAACATACTCTACTTGCAGTGAAGGTGGGCAGGGCAACAAACTATTCCATGGTGAAATTACCTTGAAGTTAGCAGACTTTCCCTTCTTAGCTACAGCCCTGCTGGGTTACAAGGAAGTAGCTGTTACCCCATGCTTTGTTTTTTTGGTTTTGTTGTTTTTCTTCATTTTCAAATTTCTCAGTTATAATACTGCACAGTATTGTAACAGTGAAGAAAGAATAGAAGATGTTTTCAGACCTAGGATGTGTTGTCAGTAGTGGAACTTAGTATAATGAAAAATTCCTTTTAGTTGTTCAAGTCACATTAAAATGCATGTAGTAGTCAAGCACCAGTCCTCTTCAGAACAAACTCAATGCATTTGTAACTGCTGAAAAACAAGTTACAAGTGCTGTTACTGGAACTCCTGAAGTGCCTGACAAGAGTTCTGTTCCCCTTTTCAGTGTGAGTCTTACCTGATTGTGAGAGGAGTGAGGTGTGTCAGAAAGCTGGTGGGAGTAGAGCAGAGATGTGGAAGTGCTGAAGTTGTGTACAGAAGGATCAGGATGGACATGCAAAATGCTGTGACAGGTTATGTCTGTCTGAGGGAGAACAGAGGTCAGAGGTCATGCTGACTATGTCCAGTCAGCTTGGCTGGTTCCTGGGAGATAGCAAGACCAGCTCAGTGGCATCTAGCCACAGGCATACCTGTGCTGTTTGTCCCCTGTCCTGACTAAGCAGAGGAACCACCAAGGAAAATGCACATTAAGCTGGGGAAGCAAGTAGGGACCCTACCAGGAAAAGGTTTGAACATTTTCTGTGCTGTCTTGACATCTGCTTCTCTAGTCCCGTTTCATCTAGCCACAAGTTTTTATTGCCACATCCTTGTCTCTGGGTGTAAGCCATGGGCTTCTAGTTATTGTTTAAATGACTGCTTTATGAAATGTGCAGCAGCCAGAGTCATCAGCCAGGTTTAACAGAAAAGCTTTTGACCCTTGTATTGGTAACTGGCCAGCATCCTTGAATACCCTGATCAGGTTTTCAGTTTCTTAGGCTCTGGATGCTGTGTTCTTTGCTCTGGGAAAGCAGGCAGGCAGTACATAAGGTGCTTCACATGCCAGTACTCAATTGTGGAACTGTGGTGATGTTCCCTTCTTAACTAAGCCAAGTCTTTATACAGCAGAGCAGCAGCAGCACAGGAACAAGAATCCCAGAGCTTTTTTTTTCTGGCTGAAAGAGAGAAAAATCTTGGTTCTGAAGGTCTGGTAGGTTTCAGAGGGCCTGGTTCAAAGGAGAGAACTTCTTCCATGTTGATGATTCCAGTGTTCACTTCATCCTTGGGAAAAAAATGAAGTTCAGCACTTTTAACTGACTAATGCAGGTTTTTTCCCTTCTTGCAGACTGACACAGATGTAGTAGTACTCACCACAGGTGTCCTAGTGCTAATAACCATGTTGCCAATGATTCCTCAGTCTGGCAAACAGTACCTTCATGATTTCTTTGGTATCTTTGGGCGTCTCTCAGCCTGGTGCTTGCAGAATCCAGGTGAGATTTCAACTTTGTTGCATGCAGTTATGGTTTAGTAGTATCCTGCTGACTCCTTTGCAGTTGGTGAGCACATTTTTTTGTGAGACTCTTAATGATCTGAGATTATTTAAATGCAGAAGGTGATGTATTAAGCACACAAGCTCTTCTGTTCTTTGACAGTTAGCATCAGGGAATGCTTCATTGCTCAAAATTTAGAAGTCTCTTAGGATCTTCCTTGTGGTGCTGCTGGACTGAAATGCTACCCTGATGACAGTGAAAATCAGTTTGATCTTAACACATACAGAAGGGAAAATGCTAACATTTGAGGCAGTTGAGATTCCCAGGTATGGATGGGGAGGGAGAAGTAGCATGTAACTTGCCACTCAGTAGTCATGAACAGTGTTGGTAAAACTAGTCTTGTCAGTTAACAGCATTGGTTCTGATCTTTTGCTGAATTGTGGTAAGGTGTCTGATATCCAGCACTAGTGTTGTCTATGTGTGTGTTTCATGCCTGGATGAACAAATGCTCTGGTAAGCACATAGAGATGGTATTTCAAGGTCCATATTGCATTGCAAGTAGGATTGGAACTTACAAGTTGGCTATGAAGATTCAAGTCTGTTGTGATTGCCTTTGGTGCATAGAAGCTTTCAGTTCTTACCTTGGAAGTGAAGCAAGCAGTTTTCTGCTTTAGTCAGAATCCAGTCAGCCTTGCACACTCTGGCTCACTATCTAGAGGAGTTTCAGGTTTTTAACTTGAATAAAATAATGTTGTGCTTTGAGAATGAGAGGCTACTGTTGGAATTAATGGTCCATGTCTTAATTTTGGGTGGTGCTGTGAGCTGATGAGTAAGTGTTGCCTATGTCCTCAGAAAACTTCACGGTTTTGCTGGGGACTATTCATAGCTCAGCAGACTTGTTCCAGTTAACCTTGCAAATGTACAAATACTTTGCTTGCTTTCTTAGAAGTTTTGTTCTTTTCTCCAATGGAATGAAAAAGCTTCCAACTACTCTTTGCAGGTCATGTGGCAGAGATTTATCTTGTCCATCTCCATGCCAGCGTTTATGCTCTCTTTCATCGTCTCTATGGAATGTACCCTTGCAATTTTGTCTCCTTTCTGCGTTCTCACTACAGTATGAAGGAAAACTTGGAGACCTTTGAAGAGGTAGTCAAGGTAAAATACTGCTCATCTCTGTATGATCTGAGACAAGGAATTCATAGCTGTAGAAAGGCAGGTGTTTGCTCATTTAATACACTACCTTGATTGAACTGGGAGCCGCTCAACAAACCAGAATAAAATCTAGCTATTGGAAGACTGAAATTCATTTGGGAGCAAGATCACCTCTTGAAGCTGTCATCATGTCTGTTAGCTTTATCTGTGAGATGTAAGACTGACCTATGGGGATCAGCTTTGTGTGGTTCAGTGCAATCAAAAGATGCTGTACCGGTAACACAAACTTCTTCTTGCTCTTCCTCATCCAGCCAATGATGGAACATGTGCGAATTCATCCAGAGTTAGTGACTGGATCTAAGGACCATGAACTGGACCCACGAAGGTATATATGTTCACTCTGCTATTAGGAAAGGCTATTAAAGGAGCAGCTTTTAGCTGGGTTACTTCAGAAGGCATTCAGCAAAACCCTTTCTGTCAGCAGCAGCGTGTGCCAGTGGTGTTTTGCCACTCATTCATAGGTAGACCAAGTAAACGTGTAGACTTCCTTCATCTGAGCTTGCAGCTGGATGAATAAACAAACACTGCTGTGAAAGACCATGAACAACAGTGTTGGGCTTCTAAATTCATTTTGGCTGGGATAGAATTTGTCTTCTACTTAACAGTTGACTTTATCTTAGTCTTATGACTGAATGATCAAATATTCTCATAATGCTTTAAAAGAATTTGCTTATATGAGTAAAGAGAAACTGCCACTGACCTGCTTCATTGACTTAAGGTTTGGGTCCTATTTTTTATGGTTTATTGAAGTATTTGGTGGGATTTAAGTGTTTAAAATGGCTTCAGTGTGTCTTGTTTTGGTACCTAGATATTGGTTCAGTTAACAGATCAATTCTTTTAACAGGTATGTCTTAACATTATCAGCTGTATTAGTTTTCTTTAGAAATAGGCTCATTTGCCTGCAGCAGCACCACTTGCTGCTTTTCTCTTGTCTCCACAGGCCCAGCCACTGAAGAGGAGAAATTGACTCTTGTTGCTGCACAGTAGTGCTCTTGCCCTGCTTTTCAGAGCCACTAGGAAAACACTACTAAATGGGAACCTATTGAATACCATAATGCTCAATTTTGCAGGCTTCTCCCAGATGGGGGGGGAGGGTGGCACCACAGTTGGCACAAAACTACCAGTTGAAGCCTTCTGATTTGGTATCTTTTGACGTGATATCTTACATTGAAAAGCAACTCAGCCTTGAATAGACAGCCTTCTGTGCTTTCTCTTTACAGTCAACTCCCACCCCCTGAAAGAGCTAATCTGGCTGCTTAATTTAGTGAGGAGAAAGGTTTCAAAATGAAGGAGGTAGTAATAATCCAAAAACATTCCCCAAACTTGGGAGGAGAACCACACACCTGAAACTGGCATTGCAGATGGTGATTGCTTAAATAACATAAGATTCCTTCACTGCTGGCATGTCTAAATTTGACTACCAACATCTGAGTCTAGTTGAGCTGATTTCTACAGCTGCTGAAGCTCAGGATCAACCAAGTCTTCGTATGCTGTTCCTCCTTTCCAGAGCGCTCCATGGCAGCCCTTTATGGATCTCTATGTCAAAGTTGTTTTGTCTCCTCTTTGAGACCCCCTCTTACAAGTCATCTGGTTACCATTTCTGTCTGGTGCCTTGTTCCACTCTTGGCTGTGAGCATGCAAAGCTGTCTGGAACAAAGGAGCCATCCTGCAAGCCAATTCCTCATATCTCCAGGAATTCTTGCTTGTGACAATAATTGACTAACTTACTTTTTTGGATCCAAAAACTGTCTGCAGGTGGAAAAGACTAGAAACTCATGATGTTGTGATAGAATGTGCCAAAATCTCCCTGGACCCTGCAGAAGCCTCCTATGAAGATGGCTATTACTCTGTGTCTCGGAAACTCTGCACAAGCTTAAAACATCATCAAACTGACCCCAGTGCCAGCTATTACACTGACACACAGAGCAGCTATGGTAAGACCTGCCTGATGGCTAGTGAACACCCAATTCCTGGAGGAAAACTGGCCCTAGAGCAAAAAGACATCTTAACTAATTTATCCCAATCAAATTCTGATTCTTAGGCACCAGAAAATAACCTTGTCATTTAAAAACCAAACCAACTCACTAACTCAAAACAAAAACCCACAAGAAAACAAAACAAAGCCACAAAACAACAAACAAACCAACCCAGAAAAACCTACCAAACCAAGAAATATCTATATATAGATACATGTCCTGATCATGTTTGTAAAGTTGCCTTTCCACTGCCTCTTCCTCCCCTGTCCCCCCACCCCAAAACAATGAACAAACCTAACCAAAAACCTGTAGAGTGTTATATGATGAATAGATAGTTTCTAGGAGTGCAGTAAAAGTCTCTTGTTTGTTGGCTACAGATGTGTATGTTGAATGGATATGAAATGTTTTGGTTAAAAGCCTTTACAAAAAGAAATACTAGCCAGAAGGATCAGTGATTTGTTAAAACTGATGTCAATGTTCTTCACTTCCAGGGACTTCCACCCCATACTCCACTTTTCGGCTAACACTATCACAGATGCCAGGGCAGCTACCTCAGATTCTGAGCCCACAGTCAGTACGGCTGTCAACTGAGCCACAGCAGGTGAGGCAGAAGAGAAAGCACAGCTTTCATACTTGGAAGCCTTTGGACTTTGTAGTTTTCTCCTGACTGTCATGAGAATTCAAGTTTCTGAGCAGTACTGTGAATTCTTCACCATTTGTTGTGCATTTCAGATTCCATCTCCAGCTGCTGGTCTGTGTCAGAACCTGGACACAGGTGCTTCACGTGGTCCTCTTCTGGGCTCCACCCATTGGTGTTTATTGTGTATTGCTCTTACACAGGTTACCATCTGGAGTCCTTCTGCAGTTTGTGGTATGACCACTCCACCAACCTCCCCTGGAATTGTCCCATCAGATTCATCCCAGTCTGCATCACAACCTTACAGCAGAGCTTTTGGCACATCGGGTATGTGCTGCCTTTGGGGATCAGGCATTGGAGGTTTATTGCAGTAGAGATTCTGGCTGTCAGTTTTGCTGTCGGTGTCTTAGAGGGGAGTGACCCAACATGCTGTTGTGTAGAAACCTGCAGTCTTCACATACTGTGTTCAGCTGAAAGGAGGAAGTGGGAGCCTCCTGAGAATGCTTTTGCTCCTCCTTTTCAGCAGGGGGAAAAGGAACACCTTTGGGAACACCAGCCACATCTCCTCCTCCACCCTGCACTTCAGATGATTTTGTGCACGTTTCACTCCCTTCAGCTGCTGCCACGCCTCCTAAAAAGGTATAACAAAATTGTTCTGTCAAACCAATCTGATTTTCTTTCCATTGTCTTGCCATACATGCAGTGCCCATAACTGAGAAAGAAAAATCAGAGTAACTGATTTATAGAAACATTGCATTTCATTGCAAAACCTCATTTTCTTCTGAGTTCAGACAACTATTGCCACTTCCAGTTGCAGTTTTAGGATTGCTTATGTTGGTTAGCTATTAAAGCTATTTGCAAGAATTTCCTTTCTATGAAACTCTCCAAGACAATTGTTTCCAACATTTTTGATGCAAAGAATCTATTGGGGGTTTTATTTTGTTTCTTTTTTCAGGAGGATAAACCAGATCCTGGGAGGCCTTCACTGTACCGACAGCAAAATGTCCTAAACAGCGATAAATCATTGGGTAAACTTCATTTTCCTCTCCCATTTTTATTGAGAAATGTTCCAGTTGCCAAACAGTTTGTCACAGGTTTTTGTTGGTTTGGGTTTTTGTTTGGTTTTTTTCTTTCCCTCCTGAGTTCTTTGTAGTTCCAGGGTCCTGCCTTAACCTGTGATTCAACTTAAAACCTTCAAACCGTCTTGTGATGCTTTTAACTATTGACCTTCTGAGATAGCTGGCAGATTTTTAGCTGGCTCTCATGCCTTGTTCTGCATGTCTAAATACATAGATCTCCACTGAAGGCTGAAAAAAAGGTTATTTTTGATTTTTAAAGCTGACTCTTGGAGGGTGATTTTTTTCTTATTAGAAGCAGCAAGTTGTGTCTGAAGTTTGTCACATGTCTGGATCAAACTGTAAGGCTGCTCATAAGCATAGATATGATGCACCCTTCTAAAGGCTCTGGGAAAAGACTTTGGTTCCTATCTACAATTGTATTGCTGTACTTGAACCTTTTTTTTTTTTCAAAGTCCTGTGAAATCAACAGTAGATGGTTGAGGAACTCAGCTTCTGATAGGTAAATCTAGATTCCATTTTCCATTCTCAGTCATCTACATCTGTGGCAGCTGTAGAAAGGGATTTTGGCCCTGTATTTGAGACTTCTTCACTGTGGATCTTTATCATCCTCAAAGTGGAGGTGATAGTGAAATGTAGAGCTGGTTTTCCTTGGGGAAGTTGTCTGGCAACACTGGAATCTGAACTTTCTGAATGACAAGTTAAGGATAGGGTAGATTTTTCACGGGATTCCTCACCTGTGACTTGGCTGCAAGTGTGAGGTTTCTGTCCTGCATGCTGTAGTGTGTATCTCCCTGGCAGCTGTCTCAGAGTTTTGCTCAGTAGCCATATATTGCCAAGTTTGGATGACATCAGGTGGCTAAACTGCCTTTTCTCAGGTATGTGCTGTGTCCCTGTGTAGCCAGACCAGGAGCTGAAGCTGGGTTTGTTGGTCATATCTTAGCAGAGATGCTACATTTGAAGCCACTTCACAAAATGTTCTTTATTTAATGGGTTACATTGCAAACAGCACATCCTTTATGAACAAGGGTGGTTGCCTACACTTGTGCAATAGCAAATATTAAAGTTTACAGAATGATATTTTGGGATCAGAAGCAACCAATGACTGATCTGTGAACTGGCTTCCACATGGAGTGGAGCAGGAGCCAGATTGCTTCCTCCTTGAGGAAGCATCTTAAGGAGGGACAAGCTTGTTCAAAGGACCTGGCAGTAGTAAAAGACTTGTGGTTTGTGTTGTGATGGTAAGACTGGAGAGAAGACCTTCTGCACAAGTAACTTTCCTTTCTTTCTTTTCTTCAGACACACCTGGTAGTAAAAGTTCAGTAACCTTAAGTGATCTTCCAGAGTTTTTAGGTGGTTTGTCTTTTGAAGATAGTGCTGAAAAGGACAGAGAGGAAGGTAATTTCCTTCATCCTTACACTCCTCAGCTAAGGAAATGTTTGTAATGCAAGATAACTAATTGTGCTCCCCCTCCCATCCTTCTCAGATGCAATATCTAAAGAGATCTCCGAGATCACAACCGATGCTGAACACATGGTGCCTCGAGGAGGATTCGACTCTCCGTTCTACCGCACAAATGAAAGTCTGTCAGGCTCCCAAAAGAAGACCCAGTCAGTAGTCTCTGGTGTTCAGGGACACAGTCAGACCTCTGAGCCTTTAACATCTTCTCTGGACAAGTCTGGGCCTGAGAGTGCACGGGAAACACCCAAACAAACCTTTACTCCCATAGACAAGCCCTGCGGAGGCTCTGGTGAAAGCCCTGCTGGTGGCAGGGAAGGAACCTCTGGGGAGATGAGTATTCTCACTCCCAGCCCTTGTAAAGTACCAGCACAAAGAAGGATGGTGGTTGGGAGTGGGCAGCCTCCCCTGTATGAGCACCTTTTTGAGGTTGCATTACCAAAGACTGCCTACCTCTTTGTTGGCAAGAAGACTGAGGAGCTGCTAAAGAAAGCCAAGGGAAGCCAGGATGATGATTGTGTGTCTTCTACTTCTCCTGTGGAAGTACTGGACAGGCTGATACAGCAAGGAGCAGATGCACACACTAAGGAGCTGAACAAGTAAGTGGCTGAAAATCTTACTTTGCAAACTTTCCTGTTGTTCCTTTTTGTGCTGGCTTTGTTTTAGCAGCTGTGCCTGAAAAGTAGCTGCTTCTGGAAATCTGCAACGAAACCAGGGTGCCTGAAACATGACTGTGAACTGAGCTAGGGGCTCTGGGTGGAGGGTTTTTATATGTGCAGTGGTAATCTGTTGGCCTTGATATAAAAAGGGACTGTGGCTGTTGTGCTGCTGCTTCATTCACTGACACAGCTTGGGTTGGAGGAGCAGGGCTGGTGACTGTGGTACCCCTGTCAGTGGGATTTGTTTACCTGATCAGGTTTCAGTCCCACACTAGATACTCAAAAGCAATGTAGAGGCCGAGGGAAATTGACACTTTCTTCTTTTTAATGTACATGAAGCTAAGCACTGAAGCAGCAGATTTAAGGTTTAGGTGTATCTGCTCTGTTCTTTATCTTCACTTTATTACCCTGTGTTCTGCTGTGTCCCTGTGCTGTTTTCTATGGCTGAGAGAATTTTTCTCCAACTTGTATGGCATGTTACCCTTCATCCTCTGCCCTTGCAGCCTGCTACTTGCACAGTGTCCCTCTTTATTATTTTCATACTAACTATCCAGAATTGTGCTTTTATTAGGCTGGAAGCTCTTTTGAGGTGGGCATTCTGTTTTAAAGTGACTTGCAGGTTGTTTTTACATTTCAGCTGACTGGTTACTGCTGTGTTTTCATTTTTCAGATTGTCTCTGCCAAGCAAATCTGCTGACTGGACACACTTTGGAGGTGAGGAAGTTTCTCATGCGTTTTGGCAATCTGTTCCTCTATTATTAGACTTGCTTAAACAATAACCTGCATACTCTTGTTTTTAACTAATGCTGCAGAAAGATGGTGCCCTCCATTAAGTCATGGTTTATCTGTTTAGCAGACAGACCTCTGTGTTCCAGGGAGAGTAGCTGCTTTTTTCATCTTTGAAAAGTGAAACCTACCTTCCCCACAGTTCTAGACATTCCTGCCTTTGACCATTGGATATCTGCTGGCCTTCAGAGTGATGCTGATCATCTGACAGATCCTTCCACCTTTTCAGTACTATTTGTATCTAAAACTGGTGGTAGTTTCTCTTGCTGCTTTACATGTTTCATAGTTGTGTGCTCTTAGGCCTCGGTGGTGGTGATTTTTGGTTTCTCCTTCCTAGAAGGAACAATTCATTTGAGGCACATGCATATTACAGAGTCACAGAATATTAGGGGTTGGAAAGGACCTCTGGAGATCACCTAGTCCAATCCCTCTGTCAGAGCAGGTTGCACAGGATGGCATCCAGGCAGGTTTGAAATGTCTCCAGAGGGGGAGACTCCACCACCTCCCTAGGCAGCCTGTCCCAGTGCTCCACCACTCTCGAAAGAAGTTCCTCCTTCTATTTAGATGGAGCTTCCTGTGTTCCAGTTTGTGGCTGTTTCCTCTTGTCCTCTCTCAACGCTGCTCTGGAAAAGCATTGTACTGGTTTGTGCTGGAGTTCCAATGGGGCAGGCAGATGTTTTGAACTTGTAATTTCAAAGAACTCTTCATTTTACTCATTTAGAAATGTGTAGAACAGGGACAGTGCAGTTCAGTGACCTCTTCTGGCTTCACACTCCACTGCAGGTTCTCCCCCTTCAGATGAGATTCACACCCTACGGAACCAGCTGCTTCTGCTGCACAACCAGTTACTGTACGAGCGCTTCAAAAGGCAGCAGCATGCCCTTCGCAACCGCCGCCTGCTGCGGAAGGTGATCAAAGCAACGGCTCTGGAGGAACACAATGCTGCTATGGTGAGAGGGATACAGTTCTGGCAGGGATGGAAGCACACTGGTCCTAGTTTGGCCTCTATCTGTCAGTACAGTTCAATTAAAAAAGAAGCCTCATTGCTCAGTGTAATAAAGCCAGTGTTTGTGGAGTGACGCGTGGATGAGTTGCATGCACTGTGATGATTAGAGCCAGTAGTTTCTGTGTGGCTGTAGGCAACTGAATCAGTGGCTGTCTGCATGCTTAACCCCTGTCAGCACTTAACCTTTGGATGATGCTGAAGGCTTTACAGTTAGTGGTTACTTCATGCCTCCCTAGACACCTGATTGCATTGTTTGAAGAAGTGTTGTCCTTTCACTCCTCAGCTGAGGAGTAATAGCAAAAACTGAAAACTCAAAGGCTCTTTCCTACAGGTATCCACCACAATAAAATTTGAAGTTACTAGTGTGACATTACAGATTGAGGCATATTTCTTTCTGTATCTCCATATTATAGCTAATTCCATCACCAGTTTCACCTTTTGATAATTCAGTGGAAGAGTCAAAACCAGATTTCCAGGTAGGATCTGGAAGATGAACTGTTACTTCAGTGAAGTCCAAGTTGTTGTCAAAAGCCTGAGGTGCAGTGGGAATCTGCTATTGCTTTTCGTGCCTTTGGATGTGACTTTGAGCGTTCAGCCTGTCCACTCTACCAGCATTTAATCTCTCTTTCAGCCAAAACCTAAACCAGACCCCAAAAGCCTTAAGAACGTGCTCTGTATAGAATGTTCTATCTATGGAAAAGCACTAAGCCAGCATGCTGTTAACTGATAGCTTTACTTAGCAACTTAGGACAGATGTGCTAGCTGGTAAAGCAGGTGTCTTGTCTGATGCTTTATATGGGGCTTTTAACAGAAAGATCAGCTAAAACTACAGGAAAAAGAAATCCAGGCCTTGAAACTGAGTCTGCAGAAAGAACAGGCAAGGTACCATCAGTTTCAGGAGGAACATGAAAATATAGTGGCTCAGCTTCACAGCCAGATCAGACAGCTGCAACATGACAGGGAAGAATTCTACAACCAGAGCCAGGAACTGCAGGTATGAAGCACAACATTCAATGAAATTTATCTGCTTAACTGGTTTTAAAAGTAACCTTCCTATTAATATGGTATGAAATATCTTGAGAGAAAGTCACCTATCTGTATTAGTGATACATCCTCATTCAGAGGCAGACAGTGCATAACTGGAGATGCCTAACTTCTTCATCATCCTGTTCTGGTTCTGTCCTGTGTTCAGTTTGACATTAGGAAAATGCAGTTTCTTGGCTGCTTTTGGGGCTTTCATAAGCACTCAGTATAGCTTGATGTACAGTGCTGGGGGTTGCTGCCCTCCAGCCCCATGCCATTGCTGAGCCTTACTAAGGTTCCCAAACCCTGAGTGTTCTTTCATTTGACCAGACCAAGCTGGAAGACTGCCGGAATATGATTGCGGATCTGAGGTTAGAGCTGAAGAAGGCTAACAACAAGGTGTGTCACACTGAGTTGCTGCTTAGCCAAGTTTCTCAGAAGGTGAGAAAAGTTTCTTTTCCCAAGGTCCCTTTGTGTCTTTCTGCTTATTTTTGATCAGGTGCTTCTTTCTTGTTCTGAAAGAAAACTGCTGAGTTCCATAGAATCTGATATTGAGTGCACAAAAACAACACAGAGAAATGTGTTTTGCTGAAGAAACTTTAAACTCACTTCAAAGCCTTCTGAAATTTCTCATTTTGGCTGCTTCTTCCACAGTAGGAATTTGCAGATTGAACAGTATGAACTTCTACTAAAGCTCTGCTAAATCTTGGCATCTTAGAGGTCTTGTTTACATCAGAAATTGAATGGCTTTTTGTGTAAGTGGAAACATGGTTCTGTTAAGGGAAGCGATGCCTATATGGTGAAGTATCCCCAGCATTATAAAAGCTAATTTATTTAACACTTATTACCTGTGGTGCATTGGATTCTTGTCTTTCTCTCCCTTCTTTCTAAAAGCACCCTGTGAACACAGTGCCTGTCAGCTATGACTCTCCTGCTGAACATTGCAGTGTTTGATTCTGTTCAATTTGTCTTTAAAGCTTTCCAACAGTGAATCAGTGCAACAGCAGATGGAGTTCTTGAACAGGCAACTTCTGGTTCTGGGAGAGGTCAATGAGTTGTACCTGGAGCAGCTGCAGCACAAGCACACAGACACTACAAAGGTATGATTGCAGAGCTGCAAAAGAGGCCTTTTGGGAAGACACTGCTGGAAGCCATCATCAGGCTGTTCTCAGCCTTGTGTTCAGAATGGAGGAAATGCTTCATCACTTAACAGATCCTTGGTTTTCAAATTGATTTTCAGGGATTTCATGTTTTGTATTCTGTTCAGATACTTTTATGCACCATGTTATGGGATCTCTTCAGTGCCCTGTGCTTGGAAGCTAAGAGGAGGGATGTTAGGCTACACCTGAAGTCAGGTTTGGCCACTTGATGTAAAGTCCTAGCAGTTTTTTCCTGTCAAAGGCCAAGACTTTACTGTGCTTAGTGTAACTGGCAGCAGACTATTGCTGGTAAACACTGGGCTCTTAGATTTGTAGAAGTCTGTGAGGTGAGGTGGCAGTGGTAGGGTCTGGAGAAAGGTCTGAGCCAGGATTCGATGTGTTTTTGTGAGGTGCTGTTTTAAAGCAGGTTATTATTGTTATAATAACTTCTCAGTTCTTTTCCTATTAAGAGTTAGTCTTAACTTCAGTAAAACTACTGTGGTTCATATGGTTTTAATTCCTGACTTCAAAGAAGTCTTTTTTTAATGAGAAGCAAGTCAATTACACAACAATGTTAACTGTTTCTTCGTGAGAGCAAGTCATTAAAAAAGGTGAATAATAAGCCAAACAAAAAAAGGTTTGATTGTTTTTTAATGAAGGTCATGTTGCAAAAATGGTTTTAAAATGGAGTTTGTTCTAATCAGGTGCAGAACTGGCAAGTTTGCTTTGCTGAAAGGAGCTTTTCCTAAGGAACATTCCCGTGCTAATAAATTCCAGTGATGTGTAGCTATTTTGACAGTAACATCATAATGTGCGTCCTCAGAGTAGCCAGTTTGCTAGATCTGTTTTTGGAAATGCTTCTTTTATTCAAGCTTGCTTAAAAATGTGCCTGTTTATAGCATCAGAAACATGTCTAAATATCAATCAGAATAACACCCCATCAGATGATGTTCTGCCATTGTGTTCTGTCCCTCCAGGAGGTTGAAATGTTGCACGCTGCTTTTCGGAAAGAACTGGAGAAAGCAAAATTGTGTGTTCAACAACAGAGCCAAAGGCTTGATGCTTCCCAGAAAAGGATAGCTGAACTGGAATCTCAGCTTGCTAAAAAGGACCACCTCTTCCTGGAGCAAAAGAAGTACCTGGAAGATGTCAAAATCCAAGCAAGGTAAGGGGTTTCCTGTGTGAAACCTTAGCTGGGCATTGGCAGATGCACTGTCATCGTTGGGGAAGGATCTGGAGATGCTGAACCTGATGGGTTTTGGTTTATTTTGCTGTTCAGAGGTCAGCTGCAAGCAGTAGAAAGTAGGTACAAGGCCCAGAAAAGAATCACACAGGCATTTGAGCTGGAGATCTTGGATCTGTTTGGCCGGCTGGAGAAGAGCAGCCTACTGAAAAAGCTTGATGATAAGACAGAAGCAGCTGAAGCAGCAGAAGAAAGGTAAGGGTGAGGATGTAAGACACACTGGAGCTGGGACCAGCTCCTGACAGGTGATGTCCTTATGGAGTTCCTCCCACTAGGATGCACCAGCTTAAAATATTTGTTCCCTTTTGCAGACTGAATGTATTTCAGACTACTGAGAGTCATTGGCAGAACTGGAAGTGCTCATGAAGTACTTTTCAGAGAGCTGAGCTGTTACTTAAAAGTTGGGAGAGAAACCTCTGTTTTGGCTCACAGACTGGTCTCTTTAATCTACAAATTGTTATGCTGCTCTTAAGTTGTTGTTTTGCAGATGTCTGCCTGAGGTGTCTAGGTAGTGGTGTCCTTTCCTTCAGATCATACCTCTTTTTTTTCCTACACCAAATTCAGCCTCAGGATAAGTTCTTGCACTGCCACCAGATCTGTGGCAATCACCCATGCTTGGGATAGTTAAAAGATCTGTAATCCAGGGAAGATGTAGCCATCCCTACCTTAACCAGTTCCATCCTGGTTTGGGATCGTTGTCAGTTTTGGAGTTAGAGCACTGGTTGCTGCAGAGCTGAGTGTGTGACACTTCCTTTCCTGGTTAGCTTCTGTCACTTCTACTTTGCTCCAGAACTGTGAAAGGCAAACTGTTGAAGCACATAGGCAGTAGCAGGAGTGCCCAGTAATCCAAGTAGCCTGCCTTCACCTGCCTCTCTCCTTCCAGCCTGAACAGTTGCCAGCATTTCCCTGACACCGTATCCTCTCTCTTTCCAAAACAGGCTGGATTGTGCTAATGAAGACACTGTGTTGGGATACAGTGAAGAAACAGTTGGTAGAAATGGAGAGACCAAACCTCCCAGTACTCGAGGTAGTAGTAGCAGTAAGGGTGGCAGCAGCAGTGAGCTCTCCACCCCCGAAAAACCCCAGACCCAGAGATTCAGCAGTCGCTGGGAAACATCCGTGTTGCTGGAGCCCTCGACTACTGTCCCACTGACTGTAGGTTCACTCCCCAGCTCCAAGAGCTTCCTTGGCATGAAGGCACGAGAATTATTTCGTAACAAGAGTGAGAGCCAGTGTGATGAGGAGGGTGTAACCATCAACAGGCTGTCTGAGGCTCTAAAGACTGAACTATGTAAAGACCCGAGCGTGGAGACGAAGGCCCCTCCGAGCCCCGATAACCTTAGCCTCTCCCCTAAGATCCAGGAAAGCAGTGTTGGACAGCTTCATATCATGGACTACAATGAAACTCATCATGACCACAGTTAAAAAGGAAGAGTGTCAATCAGTGTTATTTTCATATTCTTGGCATAGAACAGGAGGTGTGAATGCAAGTTGAACTAAAAGCTTTTATGTTTCTTTGGTCTGAGCAGCTAGCTCATGCAGCGGAACAGGAGCGATGGCCAGAAACAGAAGGTGGCTGCTGAATGAATGCAAAGTGGATTTTTTGTGGGTCTGGAATTGAAATGCCCAGCCTCTAACTCTTGCTTCTTTCTCAAATTCAGTCCTTAGCAGCGTGTACTAATTTGAAGGGACAACTGTTAGCATTTGCAAGGATTTTTTTCCCCCTTTCTCCCTGTCCCCAGTCGAGTGGCTGCGTTTATGAACTTGAGTGCAATATGAGGCCAAATTAACATTTGTGAGTCTACTATGAATGCTTTGTATTTCCTTGCAAGCTTCCAATTTAGAGCAGTTAATTGTGCTGCCTGTCTGGGTGACTTTTTTGAGTGCATTCATCCTGGAAAGAAGCAGCACTAGAAGTTCTAGTGCATTCATCTAAAGGTCTCTGTTTTGCCTGTCCACTGTCCCACATCCCTCAGAGCCCAGCCTTCATTAAGTTGGACTCTGAATACCTAAACATTTAAAGAACACTGTACCTCTGCAAAATGGTTCATTCACCCTGATTCTTGTTTATATTGTCCTTAACATTTCTTGGAAAGTTGCATTTTGAACAGACAATAAGGAACTGGAGCTTGGGATGCAGACGAGACTGCTTGTGCTGCAGACTTGTTAAAACACTAGTTTCTGATTGTGTTTGCCTGACAGACTGGTACTGACCTCAGACTGGTTGGGGTGGGAGAAGAGAAGGAAAGGGAAGCTGTGCTGGAGTAGGGAGAGTGTGCAGAACATGTGTGTAGAATTGCAAGCTTAGGAAGATTTGCAGAAGAGCATTTTTTTTTTCTCTCATCAGGGAAATACTTGTGCTGTCTGACCCTCCCTCAGAGTTCTGGTCTTTAGTCCTTGTCTGAGCAAGACCACTGTGTTTTGTGTCCAAGAAATTGGCTTCACTCTTCCTGGGAATACATTTTCAGCCTTGATTTACAGAATGTGGTTTCCTTTGAGTGCTGTTCTGCTCGGACTGCAGCACATTTTTCTGCTCAGCAGTGTCAATTTGGCTCCAGGTATCTCCCCTTCACCCTCATCCTGCTTCCTTAGGAGACAAGGCTGAGGAGGAAGCCTGCACAGCCTGAGAATCTAAACTCATGAAGCCTCTCTGCATTAATCATGTTTTAAGTCAGTGATGAGCCTTCTGTGAAGGAGGATTGTGGGATCAGGGCTTGTCAGTGGTCAGACTCAGTCTCCTTCGTGGGGAACAGAAGGCTGTTAGGAAGGCAGTGTGCTTGTTTTAAATGTTAGCTGTGCCTGGGGCCAGGTGCACTTAGGCATATCAGGCTTCACAGCTGCCCTGCCTCTCAGTGGCCTCTCCTCTTAACCACTCTGGGGTGGCAGCTGCTGTTCAGGAATCGTCTCACCTAGAAATCAAGTCCAAGTCCACTTGCACTTGTAGCTCAAATCCCTTCTTAACCCAAACAGGAACAGGAGTCTGTCAGAGCAGCTGGAGATAGGTGAACTTGTGCCTGGCAGTGCTTTCTCTCCTGGTTCCACCTCTTCTCTAACACCGAGGGTCTGGTACATTTCTGCCTAAGTTATTCTGTGTCCTTCGGGTTGGTCAGGCTGAGCTCTGAGAGGAAAGGGGAAGGTCAGTGCTTTTGTCAAAGCTTGAATCTGCATGGAATAGAAAATAGAGAGTTGGTTGTAAGTGACAGACTGGTTTTGTTGACATGTCTATAGGCTTTCTAAGACTTAGTGGTAGCAAATGTGGTAGCATATGTTTCAGTAAGATGTGGAGGTTTCCTGCCCCTTGCCCCACCAGGTCCCAGCCCCAGGAGTGAACGGTTTGCACATTGCCCTTGAAGGGTTGGCTCAGCTCTCCTGCTGGAGGAGCTCATCTGCCCATCCTTCAGCTTTGCTGAGCCTGGAAGAGTTATCTTGCTGATATGATGAAGTCACTTATTCTGAGAGGTGGTGTTCGTTGGTGGTTACAGCAGTGCCCTGGCAGTAAGGCAAGCTGGTTGAGAAGGTGGCTTTGTTTTCTTCTTCTTTTAACAAGGATTTTAGCACCATGGTAGGAATGGAAACCACTTGAGGTTTGTTTATGGACCACAAAGATTATAGAGGAACAAATTTTGCCATTTCTTTCTTTTGTAAGTCTCAAAATCATGGATCTGCTGTATGTAGTTAACCTGCAGTTTGTTTGAAGGGGTCCCATCAGTGAAGTGGAAAGAGATTTGGTGTTTTGTTTTGGTTTTTTTTTTTTTTAACTGACTGCTTTTAGTTCAATCTCCAATTGCTGTCTTGGTCAAGTTCATCTGTTCCCTGCCTCACTCTTGTCAGCATGTTAAACAATCCACAGTAAATGCCATAAATATGAAACAGGAGGAAAAGGTACAATCGTAAGCTAAAGAGAACTTCAACCAAAAGGAGGTTTTGCTGTCCTTATTAGAATGTTCTAAAATGTCAAGGCAGTTGCTTGTGTTTAACTGTGAACAAATAAAATGTATTGTTTTGCACTACTCTGTGTTTTAAAGTCCCTGCAAGTTGACCTTTTGGGGGCCCCAGCCGTGCTGAGGCAGAACGTGCAGAAACAAGGTCTGCATAGGACTGAGGCTTCTGCCCCTTTTGGATGGAGTTGGGCATGAGAAGCTTGTGTTTCTGCATGGAGCCAAAGCCTTTTTCTTCTGTGAAAAACAAAACTTGGTGAGAATATGCTGATGCAGGCCATAAATTAACTGCAGGCAGTTCAGTCCTGCAGATCTGCAGCTTAGCCCTCGGCATGGCATTGTTTGTGTAGGCTGGAAGCTCCACAGCAATTAGACAAATTAACAGCTGAGAATGTCCCAGACTGTTGTTTGCAGAGCTGGGAACACTGTCAGAAGCTGGCCAGCTCTCTCTCTCCCTGCTGACGTGCTTTTCTCTTCTGTACCCTGCTCAGGAGTCACTGCACAGGCAGGAGGATGGTTGCTCAAACCAAGGGACACTTTGGGGCCATTTTACTGTAAGCTTAACCTAGGTAAGCTGCTTCTCTTGGTTTGGCTGGGTTTTTTTCCCTTCAGACTGGTACTTTCTTACTGGGTTGGTTTTTGTTCTGTTGGTTTGGTTGTTTGGGTATTTGAAAGGTTCCTCAAAGCAGTGTAGGAATTCATACCTGAACCTCAGCATTCCAGGGAAGGGCTGAGGTTAATTCTTCAGTCTGAACACCACATGCAAGGAGATGCTGTGACACAGTCTGTTCATGACCAGGCTCTGGCTCAGTAACTGTGTTTATGGAGAATTTTGTGTAAACCATAAACATCTTGAGGTTAGGTGATGGAGGAGGTTAGGTTTGGGCCTTCTGCAGTGCAGTGACTTCTACAGCATGGTGTAAGTGAAACAAAACCAAACCAGAAAGTGACTTTGACTTGCTCTTACCTTATTTGAAGTCCATTTTGCATATCCCTTAACAAGCTGAGCACTGAAAGGCTGCACTTGGCAGAGGAAAAAAATAATTGGGTCCATATAACCCCCAGCAGGAAAAAACACTGACTGTGAAGAGCCTTTGCCCACTGGTGACTCAGCAGAGGGAGGTTAGTGGGGCAGGACCCTGCTTCCCTTGCTGCTGGCCCCATTGCTTCCCGGCCACGGCCACTAGAGGCCCCACGAAGCTTGCCACTTCACTCTGCATCAGCTTCAAAGGCATTTTTGGGATGCTGAGGTCCCCCCCCTCCCTTGGATCGACCCCTCTGGTTCCCTTCAGAGTCCCCCACCAGCCCTGACACTTGATCTGAACCTCTTGAGGTGTGAACTCCACACACCCCATCCTCTAAGCATGTGAAACACTGGAGTCAGATATTTCATGTACAGAATATTTGGACCTGAAGACCTTTCTTACTTGGTTTTTGACCAATGCCTGGTTTGACCCTTAGCTGAATCCAGGGGAGCATGAGGTAGTAGCCAGCAGAAGCCAGGATTCTGTTGAGATCATCTACTCCCAGCCTGTGTCTCTAGTTCAGTCTTTGAACAGAAAAGCAGCCTTTCTTTCCCTGGCCTGACAGATCTCTGGGTAAGTCAGTCTGGTGCCCTGCCAGGTTTCTCAGTGTGTGTCTTGCCATTTGATGCTCAGAGAGGCTAAAGTCAAACTTTATTGCACTTCTGTGTTTGGCATTTACATCCTGTTTATGTAAATTCTTCAAACAGCTTGATTTGTAGTAGAGAAAAACAATCCTTGCTGTATCTTTGTGTCTTTTGAAGTGTCCATCCACTCTGGAAGAGGAGAACTTGTATGGAAATTAAGTAATTTGTCTAGATGCTTTCCTGAGGCTTGACTTTGCAGTCTTCTAACAGACTCTGGTCATGTCATTACCAAACCTCAGACTGCAGCTTCTGTGCACTCATTTTTCTGCTTGTGTCTTCAAGTTTTGGCTGTGTGAGACTGTTTGAAAGGGTGGAGCTAGGCTGGAATTTACTGCTGAGGTTTGGGAACTCTCTCATGTGTGTGGCAGGCAGCTTTGGTGAGCAGGAATGGACAACTGCACTGGTGGTTTGAACAGCAGGGCTGGGGAGGGAGTGGATGAGGATTGAGGGGACTCTTCTGACAAGCATATTGTGCTGTAGCATGAAAGCTGAATGTGAACTACAAACTGGAGGATCATTTTGGCCTCATCAGAGCCTGCAGGTTCCAATTTAAACTATATGACAGGGTGAGGGAGATTGGAAACAAGATCTGGGATCAGTGTCCCTCATGTTCCCAGCATGTCATCTGTTGGGCCACCCAGTGTGTCCTTGTTCTGAAAACCTTCCCAAGGCAGCAGCTGTCATCAGACACTCGTCCCTGCAGCATGAAGCACAAAGGGGCAGCTGCAAGCACCTCTTGAATTTTCTGCCTGAAGCTGCCCCTGCAGCCCTGTGAGGGCAAGGGCTGCATTCTGCTGGCTGTGGGCCCCAGCAGTACCTTGGAGTCTGTGTGTGTGACCCTGGCCATCGTTCCTTCCTGTCCTTCTCCTCTCTATTCATCCTCCCTTCTCTCCTTCTTTTTTTTGGCTGTTTGTTGCCAAGATCTGGTCATCTTAAGGCAAAAAGCTTCTAGCAAACTAAGCCAGGTATGCAAGAGGAAATGGTTTATTCAGGAGTGTCTTCTAGCAGGAAGCAAGGATCAGGAGCTAATCTGCCTGTGGGAGGGGAAAAGAGCAATCAGATACTTGCAGTTTGAAAAGGAATGATCTGCAAATGGCCACAGCTTTCCCACTCTTCTCAGCTGCCACCAGATTTCCATGAATCCCATCGACTGGAAATGACTTTGTTAGCTTTGCAGAGCTCTGGGGTGGATAGGGGTTGTTTTATTGGAGTCTGGATATTGTCAGTACACCAAACCAAGTGCACAATGAAGTTTGTTCTTTACATCTCTAGCTCTGACCACAAAGGAGTTGTGAGAGAAGGTTGTTGTAGCAGCAGAGGTGTGAGGGAAGATGTTCTGAGTGGTAATGGTGGGAGAACCTACAGGAAGGATGCAGCAGAGCACTGTTGGAGCAGCTAAAGCACACTGACCTTTTCTCTAGCCAGGGGTATGGAAGGGAGACAGCACTGGTGTCCTGCAGACTTTGATTTTTGGGTCCAAATGACAAGGCAGTTTCAGTCAGGGTGAGGGAACGTTAGGGACAAGTCTAAATCCATAATGAGAGGCCTTTGCCTCTCTGCAGCATGTCCTTCAGACATGCAAGTTCTTCCCACCTCCAGCTTGGGCAAGTGAGTTAGTGTTCCTTTGAAGTCTGAGAAAGTCTAAAACTCCATTGAAAGTAGCTTGGCCAGGTTTCATGTGTGATTAGAACTCCTGACTACTGCCTGTTCTCTCTGCAGTGCTGGTCAGAGGGAGCAGCTCTAGTGCTCCAGCTGCTTCTCTTGGCAGGAGAGTTTCCAGCAGCAAGGGAGGAGAGAGGTATCTGTCTGAGGCTGGTTTACAGAGCTAGCTCTTCAGGAAGTGGACTTGGAGAGGAAGGATCTCTGCTGGCATTGGGTTTGAATCAGCCACCTGCCAAGAGGTGGCCAGCAGAAGATGCATGACCTTTGATCCTCTAAAAGGCATGTCTGCCTGGGGGCTTCCAGGGGTCTTTACGTTTCCCAGCATGATTTTCTGGGTCAGTTAAGTGCTTCTTCCAGACATGCTTCCTCCCCTGCACTTGTGCATTAGCTTTGTTACTAGCTGAGGTCTGATCTTCAAGGTGCACAGAATGTGGGGTCTGGGAGATGGCTGCCCTAGCTGGTGCATCCTGGAGTGCCCTCTTCTCAGAGGTAGCACTTCCACCACTCACATTACACAGCCCGTGCCGTGGCAGCTTCTCAACGTGGGCTACCCAGTCCTTCATGCAGTCTAGAACGATGGGGATGAGGCTCACCACCCCTCCATAGTGATTCTTTGCTTCATCACAGCTCAGGTGATTCACAACATCGTGGGGGTATCTGTGGGACAGGAGGAAACAATGGGCAGGATAGTCCCAGCCATGCAAGCCTGGGGAGCTCCTAGTGCCACCCTCAGCCCCCCTGGGAAGGGCAGAAACACACAAAGAGGCACAGAGAGAATGGCATCTTGAGATCTGAGTCCTGCCAAACACACCATCCTGGCTGTTGGCCTTGGTCTGGAGGAGTTCAGGAGCAGGTGCAGACAGGAATTGGCTAGGTGCAGAGCAGGGATGGAAGGAAGGAGAAGGTAAACTGCCTGAACGTTGCATGGGACCTCAAGCTACTAACCTGCCTGAGGCGAAAAAGTGAATACACCACTCCCCTTTGTGTGAACAGAGGCTGGCAATGGTTTCCTGACAGCTGGAACAGTAAACTGGGAAGCACCTTCTCCCCTCCCTAAAGCCAGAAAGGTTTGTGACAGAACTGCTGGAGAAGTCAAGGAGAAATGTGCCTTGCTGTGGTAATCCCTTGGCACTGACAATCACCTCAGAGAAACTGAGCTACCCAGAGACCTACTTAGCTCGGATGGTGCTCAGGTCGTTGCTGTGGCTAAGGAGCAGCTTGCATGTCTCCAGAATGTCCCTGGTTATGTCATTACCAGAGTGCATCATTTCCAGGGACTGGCAGAGCTGGCTCAGATCACTGCAGATGTTTAGGAACATGCTGAGGACACGCCTGTCTGTGGAACTGTTACAGTGATGCTCCAGGTAGGACTGCACCTGGAGAGGGGGAAGAACAAGAGTCATGCATGTTAGGTTCTGTTAACTTATGCTGCAAAGTTGCTTAGGTTACTGACAAGAAGCTGCTTCCTCTTGTGACTCCACAGGCATGAGCCACCATGGAAACTGCAGTATCCTGGCAGGTAGTAATCATTGCTACAGCATGTCGGTTTGCTTCTCATCCATCAGGACTGAGGAAGATGAGGGTGTTGGATCTGCTCCTCAGCACAGCACTGAGCCTTCCTCCCTCTGGGAAGAAGTGTGGAGGAATACTGGAGCTAATCCCCACATCTCTGCTGCAAGCACTGCAGAAACAGGCTGAGCCTGAGCAGAGTTTTCTGTCTGCTCTCTGAGCAGGGCTCCCTCTGCCATTGCCACAGCTGCCCAGGCAGAGCAGGGGGGGAGGTGAGGGCAGCAGCCAAACCAGGAGCTGTCTGCAGTAGCAGGGTGGATGTGTTAGCACATACTTGCATTCTTCATGGTTCTTTGTTTGGCATGACCATGGCAGGGGGTTTGGAACTAGATGATCTTTAAGGCCCCTTCCAACCCAAACCGTGCTATGATTCTATGACTAGATGTAAGTGCAAACTAACCCCATTTATCCTAAGTTGTTCTAACTAACCTGTTCTAGCAGTGATAGTCCCTGTTTGCTGTGAGCATTTTTGTTACTCAGAGTGATGGCATTGCATGACAAAACATTATGCCAAGAGATTAAGTATCTTCTCCAAAGCAATGACAGGCACTTCAGCTGGCTGGCAGGCAGAGCTGGACTCTGACGCCTTTAGGGCTTGCTGTAAGATTTCAGGACAAGAACAAAGTAGCTGTTCCAAGATGGGTACAGTTTCTGCAGACAGCAAAGCCATGCTGTGTGCTTGGGCAATTTCTCAAAGTAAGGAATGGCCCCTGAGGGTCCATTTCCACTGCAGCTTCCTCCTTCCACACACTGCTCCCTGAGTGCTGGGGCCTTCTGAGTGGCAGGGTTTTTTACTGCTGCTGTGAGCAGAAATAGTCCTAAAGAGAGCAGTGTTTTAGCCTGGCTGCTCACTGATGGGGTTACAGGACTTCTCTTTGTCCACACCAACCACACAACCTTAAGTGGGTTGGGGACAGGACTGCAGGAACAACTGCCCAGCTCTGCACTAGCCAACTGCTGCTGAGCAGTTGAGCTGCAGGCAGGGGAGTTTGGGTGAGGTCATGGCTATAGGCAGGCTCTGCAGAGCAGGAGCTCACTGGGGATCTGAATCTTTCTGAAACAATGACTGAGGAGCTTGTCTCCCAAAACCACTTGGGATTTGACTTTATACCCTCCTCCACAGAGAAGCCTTTGAGGAGCCATTGCCTGACTGTGGTGTGCTCTGTGACCTTTTCACCTTACTATGGTCTCTTCTCTTGAGAAATGTCATCACTCAACACTAAAACAGTATTTGAAGGGTTAGAAATGCAGCCATGTTCAAGTGCAATATTTTTTCCCTGTTGTTTCTGTGTTGGCAGCAGAAGCAGGCTGACAGTGAAACCAGCTCTGGGCTGAGGCCATGCATTTGTGGCTTTTCTTCTTGTGCCCTCTCATGCAAAGTGAAAAGCAGGGTTGGGCTGATTCAGGGCAATGGTTGTGAAATAAAATGGGCACCTGCTTTTGCCCCCAGTGAACTTTCCTTGGTAGTGGCTCAGTTCCTGCACCACACACCCCACCAGCGTGTGCCGCAGCAATGGCTCCCTCTCCTCCCCCACTGCGTTCTCAGGTTACTGCATCACCAGCAGTGCCATGGAGCCGTGGAATTGCTGAAGCTGTCACCCACGAGGGGACACCTCCACAGCAACCAGACCTCCTGCCAAGAAGCTTGATAACCACTGAAACACTGGCAGGGATAAAAGCAGCATAATGTCACATGAACATCTCAGTGCCTGGTTTTGGGGAGACATGGTTGAGCACAATGCCTGTTGCAGTGCTCCTCAATGTTATGAGCAAAGCCTTATAGTAGAGAGAGTTAGCTCTTAGACATGACAAGCAGCTCACTTCTGGGTGCTAATCCTGAGAACAGCTTGGCTTTCACTCTGCCTTTGGCATCCATCTGGCTTTTGTGCCTGGCTTCTGCTGTCTGCACTCCACAATTCTAATTTCATTTCTATTTTTATTTTCTCTCTCTCTCTCTAGCTGGTCTAAGTTCTTTGCACTACTTAAAACACCTCACATTATAAAAACTCCAAGACAATTCACTTAGCAGCCCAGAAACCCCCTAGCCCACTGGGGACTCTCAGCTCTCAATCCATCATCCTCCCTCTGTAACACAGCCATTATTTTTAATAAGCACTATAGAAAGATACAGCAGCAGCAATGCCAAGGGAAGAGGCAAGCTTGCTGCTTACTGCAAGTTAAGGATTACAGATTCCATGTGTGGCTGGGGAAGGAGAGTTGGTTTGATTGCTTTCTTGTACCCTGTATGTCTGGCTCTGCCTCAGCAGTGGAAATGGCAGTGTTAAACTAAATCATAAAGGGATGCTCAGCAATAAAATTCCTCTGTAAATGGGAAGACCTGAGACAGGTAGCTCTCTCCCCTGCCTAATCCTTTGCCACTGCCTTGCAGGGTTGTACACAAATGTTACCAGAGAGTTTCTGTGCCTCTTCCTTTAGTGGAAACATTTATTCATCCCTGAACTAGCCCCAGGTGTGTGACAGCTCTGTGTCAGTCCCTGCTCTCATCAGCAGAGAACTTTGTGCTGAATCCTTTGTACCTGGCTGATGCTTGCCACAGGTCTGATCATGTCATGTGCATTCTCTCGGGTGTGTTGCAGGGCTCCAATAAATGTAAACTGCTGCTGCTGGAAGAGCTTGTACTTCTGCTCTATGTTTCTTAGAGCCTCCTTCACCTCATTCATGGTTTGGGTTTTTTCCCTCCTCCTGGATTTTGGGAAGAGAAGGAGAGAATGGAAGCTACTTTTTAGAAATGATGCAATTCTACATCTGGAACTCTTCTGTTTCACCTGAGCTGCAATCGTGTAGGTTAGTGGAAAACTTGAAAGAGAAAGAAGAAGAAAAAAAAAAGACAAGATGTACTGTGTCAAAGCTCTGCAGTCCCAGAGCCCCAAACAGTAAGGCAATGAGGTAGTAATGATGCTGCAAGAAGAGGTAGAGAACCCAGAGGGAACCATTGACAGTCGGACACCATATACCCTAGTGAGTCTACTGCAGACATAATGTGGCAGTGCATCAAACCCAGCGCCGTGGAAGGGCCGAGGGGAGACCTGGCTGCGCGTACCCCTCTGAAGCTCTCGCCCAAGTGGCTTCAACGCTCTCCCATCAAACGCAGCCAGCTCGGAAGCAGCGTACCACAGGGGAGCCGAGGCGGCCCGTGCCCCTGCTTAACCGAGAGGGGACCCTGCCAACGAGGCTGGTTTTTCCCCCGCTGTAGAGGAAGCCTGGCCTACAGCCCACCCGTCTCCGTCCCAACGGAAGACCCTCGGAACCCCCGAGCCCCCTCCTTCTGCTCGGGACCCCACGCTGGGGGCCGGCCGGGAGCCTCGCCCCTCCACTCCCGCCCACCCCCGGCAGCTCAGCAGGCCCTGCGACGGGTCCCTACCGGCAGCCCCGCCGAGAGCGGCCGGTGCGGGCAGCAGCTCCAGGGGGCCCCCCGGTATCCGCGCCGCCGTCTCCCTGGCAACCGTGCCCGAGTCGCTGTTTGGTGACGTCACTCCCTTCTACTGTGGTCAGCGAGGGCGGTGACAGCGCGGTGATGTGCGGGCGAGGCCTCGGCGCGGCGCGGATTGATGACGCATCACTAGCAACGCCGTAGCGTCGGTTGCTAGGGGCGACCATGATGGAGGCTCCCGCCCGTCTGTGGCCGCCGCCGTTGGGTGCTTACGCGGAGGAGCGGGAGTTGTTTCCGCTCCTGCAGGTGAAGAACGGGGCTACCCCCTCGCCTCCCCTTCCCCGGTGGCACCGTGGGGACTGTCCTTGCCACGCGGTGGGCTGAAGGGCCGGCTGGGGCGGTGAGGGGCACAGCGAGCACCGGCCTGGCCCCCGGCGTGAGAGGTGGTGTTCAGTTTCTTCAGGGCCTTCGTTCCCCGGTGCTGCCCGGGGGGGGGAATGCCTAAACCTGGCCTGAGGTGGCCCCGGGGAAGGCTTGCCGAGGCGGGGGCAGCGCCAAGGCCATTTCCCATTGCGGCCGGTAGCGGGCTCCAGTGGAAAGGCGAGGGGTGAGGAAGGGGAAGCGCCTGAGGACTCTCTGAGGGCTCTCTCCTTTGATTAAGTTGTTCTAAGAACAGCCTGGCGATTACTAGGGTTCACACATGGCGTTTTGTGGAAGAAAGTGGCAGCCTGTGGAAGCAAGGTGTGGAGTCCGTGAGAGAAAAGGCTGGGGAGGAGAGGAAGGAGGAGGCAGTAATAGATTAAGCATGGGAAAAACGCGAGGAAGGGTTTTGCCTTTCCTGAGGCAGGAGCTGGTGCGGTAAGGGGCACGCTGCAGCCCCTTCCTCAGCCTTACCTGCTTAAAGCTGCTTCTCCTGCTGCTGCCGAGGCTTTTCTCTGGAGATGGGTATCAAAAATAAAGAAGTCCACTTTCTGCCAGCGCTGTCGTTTCAGTACGTGGCAGGATTGGTTTCCCTGCCTTAGAGAAAGGTATGTTTCGTTCTGTGAGTCTGGGACGAGCCCTTCTGGGGAGCAGGGGGCGGTTTGTGCGAGGGAATGAATGTTTTGGGGCTGTGCTGGTAGGAGAATATGTTACAGTCTCCCCGTGTACTGCAGCTAACTAAGAACCGTCGATGTTCTAAGGCCTTTTCAGCTGTTCAAATTTCACTGGAAAACACACAAATGCTTTTTTTTTATTTCCTTTTTTTGTTGTTATTTACCTATTTATTTTCCATGTAACTTCAAGGCCGTTTACTATGACCAATGTGGCGTAATCGTTGTGGGCTTGTACTAGCAATACTGTGCTTGCATGCCATGAGGCATTGACTACACCTCCAGGACCTCAGATTGCATAAAACACTTACATGATTTACTCAGAATGTTGGTTTTGTGCTTCAATTATAGTGTAGTAACATAATGCAATTAAACACATCTTGAAATTAATGTCCTCTGCTTACACATTCACAAAACCCCAAAGGTGAAACCCGAAACAGGAGACCCAAAGTGTGAACCTCCCCCAGAGACTCGACAGAACTGCTCCTGGAAAATTAAACTGAGCTTAGCAGAATTGGGTAAAGTGAAGCATGGGAGTGTTGGGAGGACTTGGGCACGAAATAGTTAAACCATCAATCACTGTCAGCCTGAGCAATTTCAAATCCTGGGAAGAGTTGATTTTCTTAGGTTGGTTATTGTCAAAGCTGCTGCTAATTGTAGTGCCAGATGAAGATTTCTTGGTTTAAATGAACGTTGCTGCCAAGCAATTGTTTGAAAAGGAGCTTGCAGTAAAAATACAAATTGCATATTTTATGCTGCGTGCTCCCCAGACCCTGAAGCATCAGGACTTGCATGTGAAACAGTTTAGGAACAAACTGGAGTGGTTTAATTATTTGGATGAAATGGCAAAAGAAAATAGGCCACTCCAGTGAAAGGCAGCCAGCTGATTAGAGGATAAAATTGAATGGAATAGATAGACTTCATGGAATTTACTTCCAGATGGGAAGGTGTTCTGACTGATTTGTAGGAAAGAAGGAAATGTCCTATTCCAGTGTGAGCATTTCAGTAGATAACCTAAGTCAGAGCATTAGTTGCTGCTTGATCTTTTGCTTTTAATTACAGAACTCTTGGCTGTGCTGAAATGTCTTGTGAGAAAATCTGGGCAGTTAATGTTTCTCTTCTTCCTGTCTCTGTAAAGCTCCAGCCTCACTGGAACCAGTGGGAGATCCCCACTGCCCTTGGAGGGTGCTGGATAACCTCCAACATTTGATATGAAAATGGGCTCCAAAATAGACATTCAAGGAAATGCTTTCAGCCTTTTTTTTTCTACCCCCTTTTTGTTTTCCTCCCTTCTTTCCCCCCTTACTTGTCATGTCAGAGGAAGACTTGATGTGGTTACAGCAGCGAGAGGGGCTGCTTTTGTGGACTGGATGTTGTCTGCAGGTCTTGTCCATTCTGCAGTTCTTTAGGCTAGTCAGAAACGTGTGGAAATGTGCTTGAGGAGGTTTAGCTTCCCTGCAGAGATCCCAAGTCAAGTTGACTCTGGTTCTGAAAGTCCTTGCATGATTTTTATGTCTGTGCTGAACTCAGCCCCTGCTGACAGCAAACAGCTCAAGCCAAACCTCTCTGGTGTCTGGGTGTATTGTAAATAAGCCAAAGCAAATAAGTTGTACTTTAATTGGCAGTTTTCTGACCATGCTTTCTGTCAGTTTTCCAGCATCTAAAATAGGTTTTGTAGACTCAGTTTTGTCTGTGAAAGGGCCTTAAGAAAATAAATATTTATGGACTCTTTAAGATCCTGAGTGTAACGTTGCTGTAAGGATGCAATAGATCATGACTGCAAAGCTGTGTTAAATTCTCCTCTCTGTCCTATTTATTTTCAGAACATGCTTGAAGAACTATTAATTCACAAGCCAGATGATCCCATTCAGTTTATGATAGACCATTTAAAGCAGAACAAGGATGATGGTAAGTGAAAATGGAGACACCATAAATAGTTCAATCCCTGCTTTGTCAACAGCTGTTTGAAAGCTGCACTTTGGGTGGCAGGTGATGGATTAAACTTTTCAGCTTGTGTCTTGAGGGAGGGGGGGGAATAAAAAGGAGAAGCTGAGCATTTTGGAATAGTTACAGGTAAGATGCTTTTAATTTCTTTTTTAGTGGGTAATCTAATCAAAAATGCACTTTACCAGTTATAACAATGAAACCCTCCAAGGGAATAACAAAGGGTTCTGGTGTATCAATTATTAATGCCATCTGTGCCCCATCTGATATTTCCTGTTGTCTTTAAGCTCGCTAATTACTCCTTTTGTCAGGTGTAAATTTGGGTTCCTACTCTACCTGGGCTGGCAGCTTCTCTCTGTTTTGATTAGTTAGTTACTAGCTGCTGTTAATGAGTTCCACTGCTCGGTGGCAGCTCAGCTAAAGGAGCAGCCAGCATTGCCTGCTCGTGCCTGCAACAGAACCTGGGACGTGGAAAAGTCTCTATTCTGCACAGTAAAAGCATGTACCCTCCATCAGATGGTTTGATTTACAAACTGTTCACCCTTAGGCAGCTTATATTTGGATAGGCACAACAGAACTCTAATTTCTGTGCTGCGTGAGCTGTCAGGGATAGCTGGTGTCACGTTGCTTTGATGTGCCTTTAAAACCCATGGTAAACCCTTGTGGAAGCTGTGCTGCAGGAGCAGCGAGAGTATTCTCGCTAGAGGTGCTGGGAGCTCTTGGTGCTGGTGGTCAGGTGAGTGGTGACTGGAATGCTGCTGAAGAGAAAACCAAAAATGATCCTCAAATGCTGCCAATTCTGTCCAACCTTTCCTGGTGCAGGCAGCAGGAGTCACCAGCCTGGTTTGTGGACACATGGAAAACGGGCAGAAGAATTTCACCTGGCTTGATAGAATGCTGATGAAATTTCTTCTTCCTACTGAGCTGACATTTGTCCTCCAGCCCCACAGCATTATTTGGCTAGAATGAGGCAGGTTTCCCTCTCATGCCTTCAGTACTCAGAGGCTACAACAGTTGTTTGTCAAAGGAGAAACGCTGCCTGCTCCTCGGCTGAAAACAACTATTAAGAGAGGAGAGGAACTCCAATTAAAATTAAAGCTTAAATGTTGTTTTAAGAATAAATTACATGGAAAAGAAGGTAGCAGAAATCTGTAGCAGAGTTGATTTTACTTTTTGATCATGGTGGAAGGTGCTGACTATTTAGAAGAAACAAAAAAAAACCTTATTAAGAGCCATCAGTAAAGTGATGAATTTTCATGATCTTGCCTTGCTAGACAGCTTTAGCCCTAGAGAAAATTTCAAACAGAGATGTGTGGAAGGGAAGCATTGCATCTATCCCAGGTGTGGAGTCAGAAAGCCTTGTTAATTAATAATGGGATCTAAAGTACTCTTAGAAACAGAAACAAATCTAATGATTATAGGTTATAGCTGTCTTGAAAATCTCCCAGGTCAGATGTATGGCTCTGTGCTATTGTTCTTTCATGTGTTCCAGCTGAAACCCTTAAAGCACCTGATGAAGGCTGAGCATTCTTTCATATACAAAGATGCTGCTTTTCTGGCTGGTATCTTGGTTAGTGCTAATGAAAAGAAAGCTCTCAGGATCCAACTGGCCTTTCTGTGAGTTCTTCCTTTAATGTCAGACCTCTGAAGGAAAGTACAAAAGTTCTGCAGGCATGTTCCTCCTGTACTTTGTGTTTGTCCTGTTGGAGGAAGGATTTCCCTTACAAGTTAAGCAAATTTTGTCACGTTAATGTTAATCATAGAAGCTTTTGGATTGAACTGGAACTCAGGGAGTCCAGCTGAGTTATTCCAGGGCTAATTTTGGTATTGTTGAAATAATTCCTGAGGGTTAAAACTCACTTGGAGGAGTAAATCCTGTGGAAAACTTGAAAAGTAAAGGAGAAACAGAAGATGCATTGTGTCTAAGCTCTTCAGTCACCAAAACTAAACATGGAATGGAATCTGATTTCTTACTGAAGGAAAAAAAAAAAGCATTTTTGGTTTTTAGGCTGTCCTGCCTTTATTTAGCTGCTGGCTGAGACTGACTGTGTGCTGACTGGAGAGGGTTAAAGACGACACCCAGCCGTGTCCTGGCCGTGCCCTCCCGTCTCTGTGCAGGGAGAATGCTTTCGAGGAGGCTTACAAGTGTGCAAATGAGTAAATGAGTGAATTCCACTGCCCCATCTGCTGCCAGCCAGTAAGCAGAGAGAAAGGCAGATTTAGTACAAAGTGAGCATTTACAGTAGCCCTGGGCAATATTAAAGCAGGAGCTGCTTGTAGAGAATGGGATGTTGCGTTTCTTATCAAACGTTTGTCCAAGAAAGCTGTGTATTAAAGCTTCAATACCTAAGGGTTTTCTTGTGAATTTTAAATCATGCTCCTAGTTAAACCTCAAAAGGATCTGTGGATGGAAAGGTTTTTTGATTTTCTTTGAAGTGGTTTGAAGAAGTTGATTAGTGTTGGCACCCGAGCACTCTTTTATGACGCTGGTTATAAATAATTCCTAAGTACCAGGCTGGAGTTTCAAGGTGTTAGACTGAAAAAAAACCACCAAAAAAAAAAACCCCAAAACCCACCCTAGGATTTAATCACATTACATTTGAAAGAAATTAGGTGATAAAAACAGCTGATGTATCCTTTTAAAGTATTTTTCTACATTGTGTACTAGTTCTGTTGCACTTGCAAGAACCAAGAAGGGGGGAGTTTTCCCTTAAACCTTCTGAGTCAGAGAACTTTGTAAAGATGATTCTCTAATTTGGGTTTCATGTATGTTTAAAAACTGCACCTGCCCAATAACTGGGAAATGCCTGGAAGGCCTCATAAAAACACATTTCACATCCTTCCCTGCCTGCTGCCATCAGACACTATCTCCCTTATGGAGAGCTGAAGAGGTTTTGGGGTGAGTAGATCACTCCTCTGTTGTGACCTATGTTCCTCCCAGTAAATACTCATCAGTCCTCTCTCTCTGTAGTCTGCTTTGGTTTGTTTGGTTTTGCCCTGAGGTGCAGGAGAAAAAACACCTAAGATGTAAATACCAAATGACAGCTGGAGGGATTGCAGCCCAGGGTGTGCTCATGGAAGGAGTCCCCAGCCCTTTCCCCTCTGCTTCCTTCCCAGTGCAGCTCGCAGCAGCGGTGCCTGTTGTGTTGGCTCTGTGCCTTACAGGGAGAACTGCTCAGAGCTGGGATGCATCTTTACCACCTTGCCCCCTCGGGGAAGGGCAAGGGACATGCAGTAGAGGAACACAATGTACAGAGGTAGAGAAAAGTACTTTTAATGATAACTAGAAAAAATGAAGGAAGCTGTCAAAAAAGGGAGAGGGTGCCTGGTTTTGCAGTATCTGAATCTTCTCTGAACCCTGACACAGCCTGTTGAGATCAAGCTAACAAATGAAATTGCATTTTGTTGTGATGAGAGCCAAAAGCTTTGCCATACTATTTAGTCTTTACTATGGCTAAGAGTAGGAACTGTTTTTACTACCATGGTGTGCAAGGGAAACAAGAGACAATCTCCAAAGCCCCATCTGACCTCAGCCATCCTATGGCTATGACAATAATCAGTTTTAAACAGCTCTATCCTGCAGGTACAAACTAAAATGCATTTTTAATCACAAAATGTATTGGGTCTAAATCAATGTTTTGGGAAGAAAAGTGAAACTCAGATAAGGAAATGTTCCTGTCTTGGTCTCTGAATCACCCTCTAAACTATCCATATGTTTAAGTTGATGGTGAGATAGAGAGATAGGTAAGATAGATATATATATATATATATAGAGAGAGAGAGAGAGAGAGAGATGTGCCATGTTTAAGATTAAAGGAAGACCCAGCTGGCACTGACTTATTGGTGTTTCCTCTGTTTTTTTCCCCCAGTGGAGCCCAGTCCTGAAGTCTCCCTTCAGGCAGATTTCCAACTGAAATCATTGTTTCTTTCTGATTACATTTAAATGATGCAGTGCAACAGTGGGAAACTGGTTAGGATTTGTTACAGTTCTGCATCTTGACATTCACATGCTCTTCTTTCCTAGCTCCAAGAATCTGTGTGCTTGGTCCACCTGTTTCTGGGAAAACTACAGTTGTAAGTACAGGATCTTCAGTCTTCTGGCCCTTACCTTTTGCCTTTCTAGTGAGCTCAGTGCTTCTGAGGGGATAATTTTCAGAACAAATTAAGTGACAGAAGAGCAGAAGCCAAATTGATATATACCTGAGTATATATATTCCTAAGGAATATACCTGTGCATTGCACTACAGTTAAAGGGAAATAGGCAAGTGAGCTCTGTCAGAACTCACTCAGGCAGTGCTAGTGACACTGCTGCAATGCAACAGAATTCTGCCTGCCTTGTTTCCCCAGATTTGTAGCAGGATTAATTAACCTGGGAGGGGGTCCCACAGTTAGGTGGTGGTGCTGGTCCCATCCCCTGGACCGTTTGCATGGCCAGTTGTCTGCCCACTGATACTGCTGGTTTGAAAATGGCTAAGTTGTGATTGAACCACAGAGAAATCTGCCCACAGAAGTGTGTGTGCATGCTGGAAAGAATGCTTTTTCCTTCAGAATCTGTGTTACAGAAAAGCAGATGAAAAAGTCCTTATTCAAAGCTGTAGGCTCTTGAACATCTTCATAAGAAACTGCTTGAAGTTACAGATAGAATCTGTAGACATAAATGGAAGACTGGGACAAACACTTTCTTTCTGCAACCATCTGAAAAAGTGCTTCATTTTTCTTCCAGCTGTTTCAAGTTGTATTTTGTTTTTCTCCTTCCCCCAGGCTCTGTGGCTCTGTAAACACCTGGATGCTGTCAGGCTCTCTCGGGAGACTCTCCTACTGCAGGAGGCGTCAGCGGGGGCGAGGGAAGCAAAAGCACATCAGGAGAGAAACCAGGTCTGGGAGAGGATATAGCAATGATAATAACAGTTCTCATGTCACAGAAGAGCAATTATTTTGCATTCTCCTGCTTTCCTCTGCTATGACTTGAGTGGATCAGTGTAAATATTGTTATAGCTATGATGGTTTGTGTGTTGGTTTATGTGTATGTGGGTGCAGGGTCTTTCAGAGGAGAAGGGTAACCACTGCTAGGTGAGAAGATGAACAAAGATGTCTCAGGGCATAGAACAGGGGCAGGAAAGGAAGGCAGTGTAAAGTAATGGAGGTCCTGGAAACATTATCCTTAGGCATGAGCAAGAAGTGAGGGAAGTCCAGATCTGCAGACTGCAGTTTGAGGAATGGTTCCTGAAGTGACTTCTCAGGGTACTGGATAATCTCAATAAAATAAGCATTAATTTCTGAGGTTTCCTTTGGTACAAAATGCTCTGGAAAATATGTACACAAAGAACTTTTTTTGATCTGACAGTGCTATTTAGTTGTGCATGTTTGATTTCTCTGTAGCATGACACAAATAACTTACTTGGTGCATTAGCTCCAAAGGCCTGTGACAATCCAGGCACTTAGTGAAGAGCCTGGAAGCTCTCGGGCTGAGACAATAGCAGCTGACTCAGGAGATCCTTCAGCTCTCCTCTAGTCAAATCCAAGGAGCTGGTTTGCTCCAGCCAGGTTTTCAAAGCCCTTCCTGCTTCATTGTGAGCCTCCTAACTCATGTGCAAAGGAGTTGGTCTGAAGAATCTCCTGACTCGTGGGATGAGTTGATCAGCAATGTAATGCTCTGGTTGTCAAAGGTTAGTCACAGGGAGATGGGAAAAATATGTTGAAACATACAGAAACATCTCTGCTTCTGATTCCTGCCCTTTTAGCTGGGCCTTTCCTCCAGGTGCTCCATGAATGTCTGGTTTGCAGTGATTCTGTCACCACTCTGAGTATATTTTCTCCATCTTCACCTACTCTCCTAAAGACTGAAGCAATTTCATATCTGTGAGAATTCTACCCCCTTGCTAAATCTGATCAGCATGAGCCAACAGATTGGTCATTTGCTGAGATGGTGGATGGTGTGATGCAGAGATTCAGTTCTGTTTGGAAAATTGGGCTGAAAATCAAGGGGATTGTGTTCATTGCCCTCAGTTAGTGAAGGAAATCTGGAGATACTTCAGAATCTGAGAGGAAAGAGTTTATTGAACTTGCTGAGCTTCCTGGCAAAAAGGTTTGCTTTTGGCTGGGGTGATCTAAAATGATTCTTCTCCAGAATATGTACTTTGAAATCTTCATTCTAATTATGAAAGATTGTTTTGCTGGGTTCATAAATTTCAACTTGGAGGGGGAGAATTTGAAACAAAAATTCCCTTTGGTTTAATTACTGTAATTATTACCATATCTCAGACTATACAGATGCACTTTCAAGGGTGTCCTTTTGGGCTTATTTGAGTGAAAAAGATGGATGGTGTGGAAGATGAAAGTCAAGAATGTCAAGGCTAATCAGGTAGTAAAGAGTGCCCAAAGAGCAGGAAATGCTGGTGCTTTAGTAGTCTGCAGTTTGCCTTTGGTTTTGAGATGTGAGATCCTAGAAGAATATTTTGACTGAATCATATCTTTTATGTGAGTTTGATTCTCAAAGTGTAACTCCTAAAACTAGGAGGGAACTCCTTGTCTCCTCTACATCAATGCAAGCTGAAAATGCAGCCAAATGGTCATCTCAGGAGCTCTGTTTTCCTCTCCTGGCTCACGTCTGCCGGCTAAATCTCCTGCAGCTGTAACTGACCCCTGGTTCTGCTGCAGCGAGTGGTGAACTTGACTCCTCTAACATCCATTAGCGCTAGCAGGCTTTGAATGTCTCTTCAGGAACAGAACAATAGCTGATTGTACTCTCTTTGATACAACCAGGGCATTAAAAAGTTGTCCTGGCCAAAGCAATTTAATAAATGGAGAGAGGAAAAGCAGGAACCAAGATTGTGGTTTTGAAAGGCTGGTGTGGAGATCAGATAGCACAGTTTAATGTTGTTAGAGGAGCTGTATAAGGTTACATTAACCCCAGTGCCAAAGGTCATTCATTTCTAGGTCAGTAGGTCACTGGGACTAGATCTGGGCAAATGCTGCAAAAAGGTCTGCAAATGTTTGTTCACATATTTTACTCAGGGATCTTTAGCCAAGCTTTCATCTCTTGTGTGTTCTCTCCCAGTGAACATTAAAGCTTTTGAGTTTTCCTGGCACAAGAGTTCCTGGAAAGCCTATTTAAAAGAGCTGCTTGTTCTCTGCAGCTCAGTTTTCAAGTTGGCCAGGCAGTCCCTTGCTGCCACACACCTGGCCACTGCCTAATGAGCACAGCTCAGGGAGGGAATTTGAAATACTGAGTGTTCAAAGCAAAATGGGATCATTCTGCATGGAAATCTATGCCAAAAAGAAGTCAAATAATTATTTGGAATATTCAATAAATGTAAAGAACCCTGAGCTATCAATAAATATTCCATGAAGAGAAAAAGAGGCTACATTTTGGGATAAATCATTGCAAATTATTCCCTCATCTCTAGTTATTATAATGTTAATAGGAAGCACCTTCAGGTTTTTCCTATGGTGAAGTCTAATGATGAGCTGTTGCATGTTTCACTTTTCCTGTTAGCTGCAATGAAATAAGAAGTTGAGATAACTGGGATAATTGTGGGCATGTGAGATGGGGGTGCTCTTAATGCTGTAGGAAATTACAGCTAAGGTGTTTGCATGGGACTTAATGACTTAAAACTGCTCTGCAGGTGCATCATATCCCTGTGCTTTTTAAGAAGGAACATAATAGAAGAGAGGAGAACCCAAGGCTTCCTTATCTGTGCATGTTGAGCATTCTGACCTATCTCAGGCCAGGCCCCAGGAAGGAACAGATAGGAACATCTACAGCTAAACCTTTCAGAGCCTTTCCTAGGTTTTGATCTGAACAAGCTACATCAAAACATTCATCATTTTCTCAAGACTATGAAACAGAATTTCTCCCAACTTGACTGTTTTCTCTGCAAGCTACAGACTTGGAGAAGCCAGAAGTGTTTTAGCTGTAGCTTTCAGAACACATTTATCCAAAACTTCCAGTACAAATGTAGAGTGAAAGTAACCCAGTAATCCCCCCCTCAGTGTAACAGCTCAGTGGCATATCAGTGAAATAGAGCTCTGAGGAGAGTAGACCTGGAGGCTGAAGCATGATGTCCCTGAAATCACATGGAATACTTAAAACTCATCATGAATGAGCAGAGCTCTTCAGCAGTGTGGAAATAGTGATTAAACCAATGTGTGTAGAAAAATGGCTTGAACATAAGCAAAATACCACAGCAGCAGGTGTCTTGATCAGCTAAGCTGAGTGTGGGGCAAGCTCAGGGTGGCTTAGGTAAGCTGTGGCTCTGCAGTTACCAAAAGTGTGTGTATCCCTGTCCATACTGCAGAGTCCTGGCAGGCGCAGTCCCCATCTACCCAGGCTTAGGAGGTATTGAAGTGTTTGTGAGAGAGACCTTGTATGGCAGGTAACAGATTTAATGATTTCTAGGTGAATAATTAGGCATTCTGCAAGCAACCTATGAAAAGTGCTCAGCAGGAGCAAAACTGGCCAGGAAATGAGGCTGGATTTGAAGCACAGAGAGCAGAAGGAACCAAACCACTGAAATATCTGCATGTGCTTCTTGGTGGCTTTTGTGCAATAAGCCTTGCTCAAAGGAGAGGCCTAAGAATACCTCTGCACTGAGAGAAGTTAGTCTCATTTTTGGCTTAAATTGGCTTGGCAAGGCTTAGCAGAGTTGGACCCCTGGCAGTCACTAGCCTGTCTTGACATGGCACATCAAAGGAGGAAGCAAGACACTGGCTGTTTCTGAGAGCAGCATGGTGCACCTTTGGAAGGTGACAGACTCAAAGCCACAGAGCCAGGCTCCAGCAGGGAGAGGCTGCAGGAGGCTTTGACATGTCACCCTTCAGGACCTGCTGACTTTCAAGAAACACAGCAATTTCTTTCCCTTTTTCTCTTTTACCTGCTTGAATGTTGCCTTAGGAATGGCTGATATTGAGGACTAGGGACAGCAGAGAGAAGCAAAACAAGAAAACCCACTGCCTGACTAGGCCACCTTGTCCTTTCCACAGCCAGACCAGGACTGGTCTCTCTTGTCTGTTCTGGAGTGTTCTCTCCACTCTGCAGTGACCAGAAGTGTTTCCCACTCCTGGTGATGTTGTTTCATGATCTAATGGATAAAATTGTTAGGAAACCTTTCTGCATAGTCAGCCACATTTTCATCATGCCTATCACCATCCTGTACAAGAACATAAGGCTACAGAAACAGTTCTTGAGGATTGTGCCCTTCAGACTGCTTGCTTGGGAAACAGAGCTGGGAACCCACAGTCTAGGGAGCAAAGAGGCAAACTCACAGCTTTAGGTGAAATCTGAGTTTCTAAGTACTCATTCTACCAATAAAGCCCAAGTGAAGGAGACTGAGACAAGACATTTAGTCAGTTAACAGCTGTTCTGCCTGGCCTGGCCAAAGGTTTTGGCTTGATCAAATTAAACTGGCAAATGAAGTTTATTTAACCAAGTTCAGCATAGAATGGAGGCTAAATTAACAAAGTAGTGAAGAAAAGTCTTCCAAGAAGGAAGGAAGGAAGGGTATTGGTAATTTCTTGCCAGGAAATCTAATATAATAATGGAAGCAAGATTAGAGGAGGAATGCTGAATCTGTAGAGGAACTCTGTTCTTCAGTCAGATAGCAAATACTGTCATAAAACCTTTCTAGGGAGTGGCAAAGTGTTAGCCACAGAAAGAAACAGGACTCTGAAGGCTCTGGCACCTGCAGTTTCACTCCCCTTGCACAGGCCTGAGTACAAAGTAACTTTAACAGTCCAATTAACTTTAACCATAACATGGATTTCTGGATGATGAAAGAGTGAGAGTTGCTTGAAACTACAAAACAAAGGTGCTGGAAGTCAGACTCTTCTTTGCTCTGGGTCTGAGGTTCTGCTTGTCTCAGGTGGTGGCTGTTGGCATCACTGATTCTGACTCTGCTGACATCTGGAGCAGCAGTGGGTCAGAGGCTTGTGGTGAGAAGAACTATTTGGAGATGTGCTGTTCTTCTGGCTCCCTTTGCAGGTCTGATGGCCAGTCTGTGAGTGTTAATGTGTGAAACTTCTGGGTGCAGGAAGGATTGGCTGTAGGCTTTGTGTTCAGCTCACCTTTAACAGTGATTGTCGTGCCCTTATTAACTCTCTGCTGTCTTGTGTTAACCACTTGGGACTTGCAGGGCTTTATTTATTTCTCTTTCAGAAGACATCTCACTTCACCTTTCACCAGAATATGCCTGCATGATAAAATTCCTTTTGAACTCAATTGTGAATATTCAGCCTTTTTTTTTTTTCCTCTCCCTGGTCTTTCTTTAGGAAATTCCCAGTGCTCTTTGGGCCAATCTGATCCAGGAATGTCTGTCAAACGTGGACTGCATCAAACGAGTAAGAATTGCTCCTCAGAGGGCCGGTGGATAAGCACTTACACAACTCTCTGCATGGTAGTTAGCATTCTGAGTCCTGAGCAGAGGAGGGAATGGGGGCAAATCTTTGGGGGCTCTGGAGCCGATTGCTTTCTTGAACATCAGCAGAGGGAGTTTGGAGCTTTATTAACAGGATAAAGGGGAGGATGAGAGTATGCATATGCTAATCTTCTAGCACAGAGATGATCAAAGGCTGAACAAGCAGAGCTTTGTTGATTGCCTGGGGCAACTGGCAGAGCTACAGTGGACAAAACAGATAAACAGAAAATAGAGAAAAATCAGATTTTAACTTTTATTGTGGAAAGGGGGAAAAGGAGTCTGACACTGCTGATTTCCATCTTCTTTGTTTCTCATTATCTCTTTCCCTTGCTGTGTTAGGGAAAAGTGCATTTGAATGTATTCTTTTCTAGGTAATAATTAATGTTCACTGTTAGTTTGTACAAGTAGGCAACTGAAAAGGCTTAGTTATACTCTCAGATGTGTGGGGTTTCTTTTTTTTCCCCCCCTATGTGTTCAGCCTTAATGTAGGTAGAAACTTTTAACACAGAACCCGAGGAGAACTTGAGTGTGTTTGATATTGGTTGAAATTTGTGGCTGGACTGAAGGAAAGCAAAATCTTTTTTGCTTTTCCTTTAAAGCCTTGGCTGTTGTTATGCTTTATGGAGTCCATAATCAACCAGTTCCAAGGGGTTATTTGTAAGAGACATACTAATGGGATGGATAAAACCCTGTTTCTGAAGGAGTGACAGTAACTTGGTGTGGGTGACTTTGGAACATTCCTCTGCATTTGTAGCTAAATCCAGGTTTAACAAGAGGCACAACAAAACTTTGGGATGCTCTGCTGGCTCCCATACCTATTTACAAATGACATGATAGGGCTCTTCCTCCTTCAAAGAAATGTTGTTTTTCTGAAGGGAAGCCCATAACTGATCTGTTAACTTTGAATTTACAGAGGAGAATGAAACTGTTGCACTGCCAGTCACAGTGCTTGAAATAGATGGGACTGTCTGATTTCTCCTGAAGCTCTTTTTAGCTGAGCTATTTTCTTGCTGTTCTTTAGGCTCATAATAGTTATTCAGCACTCCAGATCAACTGTCTGGTAGTATTTAATGTATTTTTTTGTATCAGTACTAAATTCACACAGGACTTAGCCTTTCAACTGGCAGGAGAGGCTGTTTCAAACAGCACTTGTGCTACCATCTCCTTCATTTTTGTGGCATGTTGAATGAAAAGGTGGAGCTGAGGAACACTAGAGAAACCAATATTGTCAGCTCTGGGTATACAAACAAAAAAAGCAGTAATATAAAAAGAAAAGACTACAAATGTCAAGATATTTTTGCTGTAAGCAGTGCAGTCAGCTCTCATGGGGATACAGCCAGCCAGGTGGCTGTAGGATTTACCTTGTCCTGGTGGCAAGGTGTGGGACATCTATCTCAAGTGAAACTTCTCCTCTAGTGAGCATGCTTAAAATATCTTTAGACCTGTAGAAATGAATGTAAACTGGATGATAAACCCAAGGGAGAACCTGCTCTTCTGTCTGCCAACTGCTAGCCCTTAGGCTGGGTTCAGCCCCCAGACACAGGTCACCTCAGCTCAATGCTAACAGCTTCTCTGGTTGTGCTCCTAGTTAGGAGGCAGGACAGGGAAGATGCCAGTGTAGCCTTGGTGTTTGCAGTAGTTCTGGTTCAGTATTTTCTCCTATGAGCTATGGTGGTTGCTGGGGCAGTCTGGAGGAGAGCTGTTGGATGGTAGTAGCTGCTGTAAATCAGCAAATAAGTGAAGAGCTCTTCACTTTAGGGCTTTTATGCCAGTACCTTTAAAACCTCTCCAGCATGTTGATTCTTTCACCTAAGTCTCTTTGCCTGATTAAAAGGAGGAGTGTTTTCAACAGCTTCTTTTTCCAGTGGTGGTTGTGATGCTGGTACAGTGAGTTTAAGCATCAGGTCACTACAACTTCCTGACATTGTGTGTGGCTTTGCCATTTGAAGGGGAATCTGTGCTTTTAAATGGCAATATTTTCCTTGTGTGATTGGAAATAGAATTAATCCTGTGGATTTTTTCACACCATTGGACAGATTTATGCCTTTGCTTTCAAAACATGAGTCAGCATGTTATTATTTAGGGTTGTTTTCACTGAGAATGCTCCTGGATTAGGAGCAGTATGTTGGACCAGAGTACCACCAGCTGTTTGTTTTATTTCTCCTTCTGGTGTCATTGGCTTGGCATTAATTGTACAGCTTTCATCCCACTGACAGTAGGAATACAGACATTTTTGTGCCATTGTTTTGACACACACAGGTTTATAGATGTCACCAGCATTCTCCAAGGAGAACATTTTTAGTGATCAACAGCTCTGCTGAGACTCTGTCTTATGTGTTCTCCTAATACAAATGTAGTTTGGGATCAGATGGGGGTAGGTCTTCAGCACAGGCAGAAAACTTACTGCAAGCATTATGTTAGAACCTGGGATTGTGAAGCTGGTATGGAGACTTTTCATCTTCCAGAGTTAGTACATGTTGGCTACAGCACCTCTGACTGCTGGTGGAGTAGAGGCAATTTATAGAGCTGGAGAAGGCTGGTGAGGAATTTGTGAGGGAACTGAGCAACCTTCCTGATGTCTTAGGACCTTTTGGAAACTAAACTTAGGCCAGGGAGCCACACAAGATGTGGCAGAATTACTTTTGGTTGGTATTAAACAGGTCAGGAGTGGCTGCCCTTGAAGGGGAAGGCAAAGAGAGCAGTGGCCCTTGGGTCCTCTTGATTTTTGCCTTGGCAGGTAATGATCCTCATGCAAGGACAGGGATGTTCCCTAGGCCTGTCTGGTTTGTTCTCCAGGAAGAAGGTGGCTGGGTTGTTTTAAACAGCTTTGCAGCTTGCTCAACCCACAGAAATAATGTGGGGAATAAAAGATTCCTTTCTAATGGGAAATTTGGTCAAGTTTGAGCTCCCTCCATCATCCATCTTGCTGATGTTGATGCACTGCAGGAGTTGGGTTGACAGCATTTCTCCTGCACTCCTCAGTCTGCTGTTTGCTGACAATCTCAGCAGTTTGAGATCCAAGCTGGCAAAGCTCTTACTGGGATTGGTTTTTACATTTGTTGCCTGACCTCTTTCTTCAGATGGGAGTGAAAGGCATGTGCTAATGTTTCAAAAATACAGGATGATGATGTGGAATCAAGTGTTGTGATGATTTGTTTTCCTGGAGGCAGCAGCATTCCTGACATTTGATCTTTCTGCTTGTGGCTGACATTTCTTTTAAGGTGCCAGGTAATTCAGCATGATTCTTTGCACTCTCCCTTCTCAGTATTCTAAGGCAGTGTCAATTTTGGATTTTGTAATTAAAAAAACCAAATAAACTGAGGGTGTCCAGGTCAAATAACAGGAGAGCTTGAACACCTAAGTCATTACTACTGGAGTGGAAAGTGTGAAAGTATGTAGGCTTGGTGTTCTAGCTGAGAGTAGTGCCAGCAAAGGAAGGAGATTCACATTTGGGAATGACCTTGAGCATTTGCTGTTCTCCAGATTCCTTACCTTTGGAAAGGAAAGTGATGGCTTGGAGAATGCCTCCTTGTTGCTGATGTTCAGCATGGCATGGCTCTCCCAGGAGCACTTCAGCTGGCATTCAGGCAGCAGCAGAATGCTGTGTTTGCAGCAGCCTTTGTGTGGGGAAGGATGGAGGTTTGCAGCTGAGAGAGAGGGAGCGGTGACCACAAGAGTGAAGGCACTGTGGAGTTACTCCCTCCTAGCCTTTGTTCCACCCTTGATGTGCTAGGGTACAATCCAGGCATGGATGTAAGGTTACTGCTCTCAAGAACAAAAAAATAGATGGCTTCCTAAAGAAACAAATTTACCATGTGAAGTTACTAATTAGGCTTTAATGATAGTCAGGAGGGCAAAACAAGACCAGTGTTTGCATAAAGCATGATAGGCATATTTTAAGTCAGGTCTTGCTCTGCTGTGTCTTGCTTCCTCTTGCTTCATTCCCAAGCCACTCTCCCTTTTTTTTTCCCCCCCTTTTTTTTTTCTTCTCTGTGACATCTGCTTGGAGCTTGTCCCTCCTGTGATAGCATCCTACTTGCAGCTGTTCAGACCTCCAGCTCTGAGCTGTGCATGGGGTGCCCTGAGCATACGGCCTTTTTGATGTGTGATAAAACAGAACCAAGCCACTGGGGGTATGGAGAGGGAAGGCAGCAGAATATCAATAAACCTGTTCTGAACAAAGCTGCAGCTCTGTGCTGGAATAGACATTTCACTGAAGTGTCAAGTAGATGGATAATGTATTCTAATTAGGGACTGACTGATACCCTGCAACTCAGAGGCCTTTGGAAATCAGATCCAAAATGTTAACTGGTTTTGCCTTTTTGTTTTTAATGCCTTAAAACATATTTGTTGCAGGCAGCTATTTCTGGAGCTAGGTTTCCTTGGATTGCAAAAACTTTTAGCTAAAAATTTTGAAGGACCTTTGAAATTTGGATGCAAACCTCTTGAAGTTTGCTGCAGATGGTTAAAAGACAGCACTGTTACTGAGGAGCTGCCTGGTACTCAGTACCTCATTTGGGGCACTAAGCTGTAGGGACATCAGAAGCAATGTTTTTGTGAGGTTTGGTTTTGGTTCCAAAAGTGGTTTGCAGTCAGAGTGGTGAAAGTGAGGCAGATTTATCATCTGTAATGGGCAGAGATTTCTTGGCTTCAGACAGCTGATGCCACCTCTCCCCAGAAGAGGGTCTGGGCCATATACATATATATATATATATAACACAATATATTCAGGGCTAGAGCTGAAGTTCCCAGCATTCCCCTAGAATCTTGTGCAGCTTCTCCTCCTGCAAGTGCCAAGGGATAAACTGGTTTCTGAGCACCCTGGGTGACCTCAGCCAGCAGCTCACTCCAGTCTGAGAGAGCACACAGCAGGAGTGGCCAGAATGGGCTTGTGCTTCCTTGAGTCTCTTATTTTCTACAGCTATCAGCAGGATGACATGTTCCTGAAATGAGGCTAATTAAGGAATTCTAAATAGTCTACTCTGTTTGCTTTTCTAATTGGGGTGGCCCAGTTTCCTCCTACAGAAGCCATGGAGATATGGTTCCCTGAACTACTTGGGGAACCTTTTGGGCCTCATCCTGCCAGAGCCTCAGGTTTATGTGGGAGGTGATAATGGTTGCTAGCAAATGCAAGATTGAAATAGCTTCTTTATTTCAGTACAGAGATGGTTTCCAGATTTCTTGTGGTGTCACAAAGTTGTTGTTTTCTGAGGTGTAGGATATAGTGAGGAGGACTTGTGTGGCTAAGGAGCTACCAGATAAATCAGAAAGAGTCCAGAAGATGGGGACTGGAGACAAGGAAGTGGATTAGCTCTCCAATACTGCATCACACAGAAGCTGAGTGAGGCTGGAGCTCTCCTGCAGCATTTCACAGATCTGTAAATGTTTTTTTAAAGATGCTCAATCCAACACTTAGCTGGCTATAACAAGGACTTAAGGGAGCAAAAGGCTCTTTTTTCTTTCTTTTGCTCTGTTGCTTCATTAGCTTTGGGAATGCTGGTTCCATTACTGTGAGTTTGCCTGTATAATTTAAGAAAATAATGAAAGCATGCATATTTTCCTCAGTGTTCTTGGCATTAAATCTGTCTTTTAGATTTGTTTAGCCTCTTTTTTATATATATATATATATATATATATATCTGTACTGTGTGTGCTGGGATCCTTTTGAATATTTCAAAACTGTAGAAATTGTTGGGGGTTGTTTATATTCAGGATAGAAGTTGTGTTGGTTACATGAGGAAAAATTCCTTCCTACAGTAAGCTAAGGTCCCACAGCTCTGTGGCAGTGGCACCAGTGCATGCTGTTCCACAAAAACACCAGTGCTCCATGCTTGCTGTCTTCTCTCCCAAGCAGCCACAACCCATACTGGGCTGTGGTAGAATCAGAATGAGGTCATTTTGTGGAAATAACACCAATGCTTGGTGCTAGTTTTTTGTTGGGTTTGGTGGTTTGTGGGTTTTTTTTCCTCTTTCAGGATCAATAACTGTTTCATGTTTCTGTTCAATAGGGATGGATTTTGGAAGGCTTCCCTGAAAATCAGGAACAGGCATGGATGCTGCAGTCATCTGGCATCATTCCTAGGCATGTTGGTAAGCAGTACAAGGTCTGTGTGTGATTGTAACCAGTAGGAAAGGCTGGAAATGTTGCTTCCCAAAAAACCTCAATAAATTTTACACCAATACCAAAGACCCTGGAGCCACCAGGCAACACAATACTTCAGAGTTGTTCAGATTCCCTCAAAACTTGAGGTAACCTGTGACACTTTCAACCCTTTCACACATCAACCCTTCTCTTCTTAAAGCTGTGTGAATTCCAGACCACTGCACAAGTGTCTCCAAGCAGCTGTGTGTAGCTTTGCTTCTGTTCTAGGAGTGGGTCTAAGTTTTCTCTGGCTCCCATCTCCAGAAATCAGCCTTTGTCCTCAGTCCAAAACAATTCCTCATGTACTAAAGACAAACTCATCCTTCAGTTGAATTAGAGAATGCAAAGTAGCAAGCCTGACTCCACCAAGTGAAGTGGAACAGTCATGATTTTAGGTTTGACCTTTCAGACTGGGAGTGGAATCTGCCTTGATTGGAGAGGAACATCAGTTTACTAGCAAAGTGCTGATAGACCAGACCTTGCCAGCTGCCCTGGCCATCTAGAAACAGCCAGTTGTCCCAGGTTAATGCAGTTAGAGGACCTACTGAGAGTGTAAGAAGTTATTCAGGTTGTGTGGAATACAGGGTAAAATGATAACTGGAAAGCTTGGCAGTGGGTAGTGAGCAGAATGTTAGCAAAGCTGAATGAATTGTCACTTTGGATTTGGTTTGGATGAGATTTGACTGTTAATGAAGGATTCAGGATCAGTGCACTAGAGTCAGGCAAAAATGTTTCATGTCTAGTACTTGCATGTATTTTTAATAGAGCTAATAACATCTGAAGTTGAGTTTTGCTCACAATTAGATCTGTGCAACCAGGACCTGAATGAGAACCTTAAGGCTCAGTGTGTCTAGTTAATCAAAAGGAAGATTGAGAGGAGATGAGGTTTATGGTGTGTGAGTACCTTAATAGGGAGAAAAGCATCTGAAAGAGCTATTTGATACAGAGAAGAAAGTCATGAGAAGAACTTGTCTGAAATTTGTTATCAAATGCACTGAAAATAGTAATTAAATTAGTGTTTAACTGTGAGGGTGATTAGCCAGAAGCAACATAGGGAACTGACAGATTCTTCCTCTTTTGATGCTGTCTCATCAAGTTGGAACACTTCTCTGTGCAGCTATCAAATGAGTTTCACTGTCTCCCTACCAAAGCACCTGGGTGAGAAGGAACTGTGTGTGGGATAGCAGAGAATCAGTCTGGGGTGACCTGGGGCTGCTTCTGTCCTGGGCTGCAGATAGAATGTGGGGGAGAACCCTGTTCACTGGTGTGGATGTGGGAAGAGCTACTGCTCATGGGTACTGGGCTGGGTTACTGGGTGGTTTGTCCTCCTGTAGAGCTTGGGTGTTGGAGCAAAATTCTGATTAACAGTGAAGTGTTTGCAGGTAGAGTTCTGGGAACAGAGAGTGAGGGAAATGAACTGGAAATACATCAGTCCATCAGTGCTAGCATGTACAGCTGGGTAGTTCTGGGGAAGGAAGCAAGTGACTAACAAGGGCTGGGGTTTATATTTCTTTGTTTCTTCTTTCTGCCTAGTTGTGCTTTATGCTCCAGACATTGTGCTGATTGAGAGGAGCAGTGGCAAAAGGCTTGATCCTGTCACAGAAGGTGCAGTATGTGTTTCTTCCTGATGTCCACTGGAAACTGGAGTGCTGCTTGCTCTCAGAACCATTGTAATGCCAGGGGGATTAAAGTGTAAATGGTCTCACTTTAAGGACTAGTAGGACTGTATAAATTCAAACTGTTTGGGAAAAGTATTGATTGACATTGTGTTAGTTTCTATGCCAATAAAAGAGGGGGAAATGTAAAGCTGAGAGTGCTGAGCCTGCAAACTCTAGGCCACAGCAGCACAGAATATTTGAAGTTAGATCTGTCCATGTGAGGTTACATTTTGCTATGCATCTTTGCTAGATCCTGAGGTGTTTTTGTCCTGAGGTGTAGGTGAGCTCTTAGGTATCTTCCTTTGAGTGACTGTCAGGTAGGTTTAGCTCTGTGGTGTTTGCTGAGTGTCACTGTCACTCATCCATCACAAAACGAAATTGCTCAATCAAAGAGAAAATCACATTGGATGTTTGGGGAATGGAATTAGGAGAGATGCTCTTAACTACAGAAATGGCTTTTAGTAGCTGTGAAGGAGGTTTGCTGCTCAAAGCTCTTGCTAAGGTTCAGCCTAAGAACATGAAGAGCCATCCCTAGTTCCTGTTCTTACTCCTCATTCTCTCTTGGCTGCCTGGGGACCTTGGTCACCTCCTCTCTATGCACCTGCAGAGCCATCGGCTGTGGGGCAGGTAGCGAGGGAAGGGCACAGGTTATTGCTTGTGCCACAATATGAGCCTTAAAGACCTTGATGTTGTTTAGAACACCTTTTGGAGCTGGGCAAGACCTGTTCCCTCACCTTCTGAGTCCTTGATGAGTGTCTGACTTGCAGAGGTGTACCACACCACCTTCGCCTGGCCCAGTGACCCGGCGGTGCAACAGCGGTTGGTGAAGCCAGAGGATCTGTCTGAGCAGGAGGTGTCCAAGAAGCTGCTGGAATATCACAGAAACTTCCCTCAGATTTTCCAGATCTACCAGAAAGTGTTGAAATCAATCAATGCAGACCAGCCTGCTGTGGATGTCCTCTCCCAGGGTAAATCTATACCTTTATGGCAAATCTGATTGTTGATCGACTCTTGTTTGCAAGGTAGTTCCTAGCTGCTAGAGACAGTTGGTGGGGTTAGGATGAGGCACACAGCTGGCTGCCAGCTGAGTTCTCTATAGGACAGCATTTGGGCTGGTCCTGGTAATTATTTGGCAGGACTAAAGTGCAGGTAACTGGAAAGTCTTAGTTCCAGAGCCTTGCCAAGGAACAGCTAAATCAGTAGAGCAAATGCCAGAGTCATTTCTGTGAGAATCTCTTCTCAAAGGCTGCATTGTGACTCAGTTGTTGATCTCCCAAAGGGCTGGTACCTTCCACAGGTCTCCTGAGAACAAGGAGAAGGAGTAGTTCAAAGCTGGTAACACTTCCCTGTTTAAAAGCTGTGTGTGCTGGTAACTTCTCTGTTCAGCAGTTCTTGTTTGCCTTTGCTTGTCTGGGATGCACTCTGACTTTAACACTGATCCTTTAAGAAGAGGCTAAGGAAAGTGCCAGAAAGCCCAATGGATAATGGTACTTTGGATCTGCCAGCCTGGAGATGATCTGTTATAGCCCAGTAATTCTGCATCTCCAAAAGGTCTTTTTTTAATAATGAGTGCTGCACTTTTAAGATAAACAAGGAGGAAGTTTATACTCTGAATTTCCCCATTAATTACTTCTAAATTACTTAATTAAATTTAAAAGTTCATATCATCATTCATAAAGAATTCATGCCTTGAATTGTAAATAAAAATGTGAGTGCCTGAATATTAATTATTATTAATTAATAATGTAGTGAGATAAATTGAAAACTGGAAGGAAAAAATCCTCTCTAGATCTTTTTTTTTTCTGCAGTGCATCAAGCAGCCAGATCTTTTTCTTTTTTTTTTTTTAAAGAATAATTAGATGTGGAGACTGTCTAGGGGATCATTACTCCTAATTAACTTGGTTATTTACTGCAAATTAAGCATCATTTGTAAGCAGGGTGCTTTGCCTGGAATGTTTGTGCTTTTCAATACACTAGCTTATGGAAAATGTTCAGAAGAAGTAGAGCACTCCTTGGGTAGCTGATCCTTGGCTTTGGGGAACTTGTGCAACAAACACTATTTTCTGCTAGGATTTTCCAGGTTCATTGTTTTTTTTTATTGCTACAGATAGAGGTAAAGAAAGAGCCAGTTGCTCACCACTATCAGTAGTATTATGGGTTGTTTCATACAGCTATAAAACCTTTCAACTCTTAAGCTTGAATGCAATGACTGCTAATATATGCTAGGAGCTGTGACATCCAGTGCAGGATCCCAGTGCAGCCTGTGGCACTGAAGAGGGAGGTGGAGATGACCCCATGGGGATGCAGTTGGAGTTAGTTTCTCAATACTTTAAGGTCCACTCTCTAGAAACAGCAGAGCTGGAGTTTGCTGGAGATGCTTCTTTACTGCAAAGAGATTTTCTGCCAGTACCAAAGTGTCTAGCAGAGAGGCCTCAGAAAAACTGTTGGTATACAGCAGAGTGTTAACAGTGGTTGTTAGAATGCTGACCCTTGGGATGTTCTCCATCAATCCTTTGGGGTTTTTTGAGCTGCAATCTTCACTGGTACTGTTGGCCATAAAAGGGGCAGGGAGAGCAAGTGTTTGGATTTATCCTTACTGCCAAGCTGTGTCTGCTTTTAGCTTCTTGGTGACCTCTCAGGTTCACTTTTGAGATTGCAACTAAGTTCAGGTCTCTATAATGTTGATGATGCTTCACATGTCCTGTGATCCCAAAGCTCTAATCATAGTATCAGAGAATGGTTTAGGTTGGAGGTGACCTTTAAAGGTCACCCTGTCCAACCCCAAATCCATCAATTGGTAATGTTTCCTGCCTGCTACAAAATGTAGAAGGATGATGTCCAGCAAAGAGAGAGGAACTGGGCAGAGAAGCCCAAATATCCTTCACATGTTATGCAAAAATGGTGGGCAAAAGAATAAACCTACTGTTACATGTTGTCAGTGCTGTTTTGTGACATGCCATCCTGTGCTACAAGTCTATCACATTGTGATTAGAAGCCTGTTAATCACACAGAGCTGGATAGATGTCAGGTTAATTTAACATCCTTGGGTTCTACACTTAAATATTTGTTCAGGAACTGCAGGAAGGATTAGATGTAATTAGAGCCCTCTGTAATTTGCATGGTAATATTGTACCTATCAAGCAAAAAAATGACTTCTGCTAAAAACAAGATGGTAAAAAGAGCAATTATTAATTGAATCTGCTCTTTAAAATGCCCTGACATCTACTGATGAAGGAAAGGAGTCTAATGGTAGTGAGATTCCCAAAGTGCCCCTCGGTGTAAGTTGTTGACACCACAGTTTTAGCAGAGTCCTGATGTTGGCTGGTTCAGTGGCAAAAGAAATGATCAACATGACAGCCTTCTTCAAAAAAACCCCAACAAACAAACAAAAAACCTCCCCCAAAAAAGGATTGGTTTGTTTTTGAAGAGAAGAACTAGGCTAGAAACTGAGTTTCTTGTCTTCCTCTCCTGCTGCAGTTCTGACCTACGTCCAAACGCGGCACCGCTCAGCCGCCCCCTTTACCCCACGGATCCTCTTCTGTGGCCCCCCAGGCAGTGGGAAGAGCCTGCAGGCAGCACTAATAGCCCAGAAATACAGTCTTGTCAACAGTAAGTTCTCAGTAAATATGCACTTTGCTGTATTCCCCCTTTCTCTCTTTTTGATCATTTATCTTTTGCTGTCTGTCCTCCTTGCTTCCTCCTAAAACTTCTCTGTCCATTGCTACAGATGGCAGGTTTTTGGAGGGGAGTGACAAATACTTCAGTGAAACAACATAAACTGATGGAGCATCTATTCTGTCACAAACCAGCCCTAACATTTTTTTAGTCATCATTTTTCACATTCTTTACATCAGTATTTTTCCATGTGTTAGATTCCTGTAGCACTCTGAGTTCCTGTGTGCATCAGTGGATCATGAGTAACGTCCCTGCCCTTGCAGCTCTCTGACCACAGTTGGGACACTTGTGAAACACAATTTACTCTGAACTTCACAAAGACTCAGATTCTGTGCTTCTGAAGTAATGTGTTGGGAAGGGAAGCAATGATTCTGATAATTCCAAAGGGTCAGTGCAATGTGCCCATGTTCTTTCATCTCCTCTGGTAGTGGAGTAGCCATGAACTCTTTTAAACAGTCATCTGATGTCTGTAAACTTTGCTGAGTGCTCATATCCTCTTTGTTTCAGTAGTGTTCTTTCAATGTATACCAAATATATGAAAAGCCTCAGCATTAAGTAGATGTTGATTGTTATCTTTGGGAGGTTCTTAGTGGAACTCCCTCAGTTGTCCATAGCAATGGACTGGTTTGTTGATGTCTTCCCTGAACTGGGTTTGGCTTTCCATGGGGATAACAACTTGAGGCTCAGAGTGGATTTGGTTTCCAGTTAGAAGGTCACTGCTCAGAAGAGGAACACATTTATTCAGGTGCAAACTCAAACCATATCATCATTCTTAACTGAAGGCTAGGTCTTAGGTTTGTGCAGTTCCTTTAAAGGCACAGAAAAGCTATGGAGCTGCCTTGCCTATCAGTTTGGGGTTCTGGGGTAGTGTTGTTGCAATTCAAACCTTTATTATTATTTTAGTGTTTAAGAAAAAGAAATAACATGACTGTGACTAAAATGATAGGCAGTGAACTGGGAAAAGGTGAATTTAAATGATTTAAAAGGTGAATTTAAATGATCTAAAAGTCTATAGTACAATACTGGGAAGCACAAACAAAATGGATAGAATGTTTCTGCTCTTAGTTATTCTAATATTGCTGTGGTTTATCATTTCATATTAAAAATACACATTTGTAGATATATTCAAAGCTGTGCTTTTAATATTGAAAAATAAACCATGCTTGAATGTGTCAGAGAAAATTTAACTTCTTCTCATGTTTCTGATTGTTCTGAACTTTATTTCTAAACCTGCAAGTTTAGGAGTGTTTTCATCTAGGTCAACATTTGCATATTTTAAGTATCTACTAGAGAAGAGAGTCACAGCTCTTTTTATTAAGTACCATTACCACTGCTTTCCTCATGTGTTGAATTTTAAGTATGCTGTAAGCCAAATATTAGTAGAATTAAGTATTCAGAACCTTTGGAAGCCCATCAGTTTTCTGAGGAGTGTTCAGCCTATCCTAAATTTCCAATGGAGCCTTTGGGATTTAAGCACAAGCTTAAGAATTGAATCCAGCCTTAAGTGGTTGAATGAAGTGGATTGGATCTAGGCAGAGACATATCAGTTGGCATCTGTGTCCTGAGCTTCTCTTATGGGTTTACCCCATTTGTTGTGACTCTGAATTTACTTCTCCAGAACAGCTAATGACTGCTCACGTTTGTGTTCATCCCTTCTCACTTAAACATCAAACTCCATCAGCTTTGGCCAAGGAGAGTTCTTCCTCTGGCTTTATGGTGGCAATGCAGATGAGAGGGCTTGCAGCTGTTTGCACTGCAGCCAGTGCAGCTGGGGGTGTTGGTGCTGTTGGTCTCAGAAGAGGTGGGATCAAGTTCTAGTTGTGCATGGAAAAGTGTGCAGAGTGACTGGCACCACCCCTGGCAGTGCTCACAGAACCTGGAGATGTGGTGCTTGAGGGCATGGCTTAGTGGGGAAGGTGGCAGTGTTGGGTGGGTGGTTGGTCTCAGAGGGCTCTTCTAACCAGAATAATTCTGTGATTTACCACAACTGAGCTGAAAGCAGGACTTGTTCTCCTGTCAGTTACTGTGGTGGTGTGCAGCCTCTCCAGGCTTCAGTTCTCTCTCCCTAAAACACAAGGTCCAGGCCTGTTGTCCCTAGCTCACGTGGGGCAGCAGGGTAACTCGGCTCAGAAGGTGCTCTCTCAGCCCAAAGCAGTAGTAGTTCATGTACCATTGCCCTAAAGCCTTGAATCCCCATCTCCTGGTGTTCTGAGTGTTTGAAGTGGATGATATTATTGCATTAGCACAGGGTTTGAACTCTAATTCTGACACAATCATTAAATGATCCAGGGAGTCCCTTCCTTACCTGCCCATTACCCTGCACCTCCAGCAGCGTGGTGCAGAGGTGTTCAGCAGCTGGAACTCCACTCCCTGCAAGGTTAGAAAAAGCAAAAACCACTGCCAGTCCCTTGAGTTATTATTTCAGAAACAGATTTGATTAGTATCTTTCTGGTTTTAATCTGTTCTTTGCCAAATGTATTCTTTTTTATTCACTCTTCTCCCCTGCTCAGGCTCTTTGCTTTCTACTCTGCCTGCCAAAAAAAAACCCAACCCAACAACAAACCCCCAAACCCTACAACTTTTCTTTTATTCAGTGACCTTATTCCAGCATGCAGCTTCTGGCTTGGTTTGGGTTGGTTGTTGTTTTTTTTTTCTTTACTTTGTTGCTTCCTTTTTAAAATTTAACCTTGTGTCTTTTTTGTTCTTCCTTCCTGTTAGTTTGCTGTGGGCAACTGCTAAAGGAAGCTATTGCAGAGAAGACAAAACTTGGAGAACTCATTAAGCCTTATGTTGACAGTGGATACCCAGGTAGGGCTCATTGTTGTCTCATTACAACTGGAGTTACAAATGTGTGGCAAAAAAAATACACTGGCAGTGATTTTTTTGATGTTGTCATGGTCAGACTCTAATCTGAGTTACATCTGGAAGTTGATTAATGCCATGAATTAGCTGTGATCTGTAGCACTGCAGAACAGAAGTTAGATTGTTAAGCTCTGATATCTTCCCAGTTAATCATTCACTGTTGCAGTGAAATTCAGATTCCTTGTGCAGGTTCCCAAATCCTAATTCCATGACTCAATGATAAATGCTTTGCCCTCTAAATTTAGGGCTGAGATGGGAGCTTGGATGATCTCTCTATTCAAAGAGAGGGTCTTTAAGAGCTTTCTGTACTGAAACACTCTTGGTGTGTTTTATAAACTTCCTCCTAAGCACTGAAGTTCCTTACAGGAGACACCAAAAGCATTCCCAGGAGAGTACAATAATTGCACAGATTGTAATTTTTAGCCAGCCCTAAAAAACATCCTGAGTCCAAGGGAGCTGCTTTCATTTCAGGAAAATGGAATTGAAGTGGTAATTCATTTCCTCCTCCAAATTAGAAATGATTTCAGATTTAGATTAATTTTTTATAGGTAGTGTGGAAGGTTAGAGCTGTACAATGCTTCTGAATGTTAATGGGCATCATAACTATATTTCTGTGCATTGTGCTGAAAAATTCTCCCTTAGTTTTTGCTCGTGTGCACATATATTTTATTTGCTGGAACATGCTAGGAAATTAAGGGCTGAATAAAAATAAATATTAGATAGCAATACCAGAAATAATAAGTTCTGTCATTTTGCTAATCCTCCTCTCCCAGGGATAACAAAGAATGAATTTACATTAGTAAACACTAACAAGAATTCATTACTGCTCTCACAAGAGGCTGGGAGTAAATGAAATAACGTGGTGTGCTGAAGGGGGAAGATGGGCAAAGAATCCTTGCTGTCTCCTGACAGAGTTGCTGCCAGGTTAATACAGAGGGAAGATTCTCACCCTGCTATTGACTGCATTCAGTTGCAAGAACATCATCACATCTGAAGAGAGTTAGTTTGGTCAAGAGCAGGCACTGTTATAACTGGGAAAGCAATTAAAACTTCAGCACTTCCATTGCATTTCTAGTGAGGTAGCAGGTAAGCTTAGCTGTTCCTTTGGGTGAGGAACAATGCAAGTGATGCTCTCACAGAGCACCCTGGAACCAGAGGCAGGCCATGAGGAATGCTGTGCTCACATCATTACTAGTCAAAATGAAACCAGTGCCATAAAATCTTGAGGGCATGCCTCATATATTCTTAAAATGCTTGCCCTGGGGACTGATCTCAGCGTGGTTGCTCTTCTTGGGGATGCAACTGATTGCATACAATTAGTCAGTTAAGATGTGCTGACAGGGTGTGTTGTGCTATGAAAAAGGCCCAAACCCAGCTTCTTGAAAGCTAACTCATTACTGAGTTATTGAGGCTCTGCACTGTCTATTCTCTTCTAGTTATTGTTGACTAACTCAGGTCTCTTCTTGGTTTGAGGATTCACAAAGATTCTGTGTGTTGTGTTTTCCCTTCCTGCTGCTTCATGTATACAACATGGAGAGAGTTCTGTTATTCACCCCAGAAGGCAGCTCAGTGCATTCCCATTTTCTGGTGTTTGCTATCTCATCAAGACCTTATCTCCTGCTTTAGCCAACTCCTCACTTTTGTAGGTGCTGATTTATTTTGCTTAATGAAGGTAGCAGAGATATTTTGGAGCCCATTAATTTTTTAATTCCCAGGACATTCTCACCTCCAGTTGGTGCACACTAGATACTGAAAAATGCATTTCCAGTGGAAAGTTCAGCAACCTGACTGCCTTCTGTCTGTCATAAACACAGAGCTGTTCTTTGGACAACCAGTCTGAAATGCACAGCCTTTTCCTTTAGGGTGTTGTGGTTTCCACTGCATGCTGGGCAATAATTGCAGACTATACTCTGGGCAGACAACTACCAGCCCTGGAATCTGAGACCAGTCTTCTGCTCACTGACTCCAGCTAGTTTAAGTCTTGGTCAGTGAAGCTAAATGTAGCACACTCCATTTGCTTGGGCAGCCTAGGAAGGCTTCCAGTTGGAGTAAGAAGGGAGCATGGTGGCCAGACCCTTTCCATAGGCAGCAGGACAAGGCAGATAAATGCATTGATTCAGGTTTATTGCTTCTGGAATGTTGTGAAGAGAATGTTCCATAGGCTGCTCCCCTTCTAGGAATTGAGGCTATGGACAAATGATGCATCTGTAGATAGCCAGCCCTTCACAGACTCCCAGGCTTGGGGAGGACCTTTAGGCAGAATTTATGGCCTCAGGTTGCTGTAGTTCTGAGGAGGGCTAGGCTGCCTTTGGGACCTGTCTGACTGAAAAATAGGGGCACACATGAATGTAGAGCTCCATCTCCAGTGTGTGTGTTCACCATTTGAAAGGTGTCTGTCAGAATTTGATACTCTAGGAGGAGGAAAAAAAAAACCCAACCAACCAAAAACCCAAACATACAGAAGGGTTATTTTGCTTTTTTCCCCCCACTGAATGTCCCTGGTGTTTGCCCCTTGAGCTAGCTGCTTGCATTTTATTAATGAAAGTAGAAGGAGAAGCATTTTGGCATTGGGGGCATCACAACAACAGGAAAGGTCATCAGTCAGTGGAGAAGACATTTGCATACCATGCTCTCTCTTCCATTTTCCCTGTTTTCATGGTGGAATAGCATGGAGTGATCACTGCTAATTAATATATGTTTGCAAGGCTGCACTAAACAGAGCCAAGAAAAGGACACAGGAGAGCAGCAGGGGGGGGAAAGACAGCAAGATTCAGCTTTTCTGCTATTAATTTGGGTAATAGGGTGGGGTTTTTTTCCACCCAGATGAAGATTCAGGTGGTATAGAGAGCTGATTCGTGGGAGACAGCTACCATTGCACTGTTTGCAGCCTGGTAGAGTTGAACACACACAATCTGTGGTGTGTTTTTCCCCTTCCTTTTCTGGGCTTTGTGTTTAAGTAGTGATATCTGAAGCTGTCCCCAATGGCAGCCTGCATGAGGGGGGTGAAATCTGGAATTCCCTAATTTGTCCTATTTCCTAATAAAAGCTATTACTGTACAAATGTAGATTTTCTCTTTGTTGTTCCCCTCCCTCCTTATTTGCAATTGAAATGGTTTTAGAGGGGTGCTTTTTGGTGTAGCCTCTGAAAGTTGGGGTCCCCTGGTGACTGGGATCACAGCCTCACTGAACAGCGCTTGGGTTTGGTTTGGGGCTGGGTATTTTCCTGCCATCCAATTAACATTCCCATCAGTCGGTGTGAAGCCCAGATTTGACAATAGAGCAGCCTCCTCTCTTGAAAAACAAACCACCACCAAACCCAACTTCCTTGGCGAGAGTTTCCGAGTTGAAAGGCTGAGTAAATCTGCCTATCTGAGGAGGTAAGCTGAGTGTTATTTCTTGTTGTTAAGAGCGGGGGAGCGGCGAGCTGCAAGCTGTCTGAAGAGCGGCGAGAGCCCCTGCGGGAGCTGCAGGGCTTTGCAGCGAGGCTTTGCGCGCAGCGTGTTTGTACTGGCTGGAGCCAGCGCATGGCTCGCTAAATAATTTACAAGTTGATTAATAGACTCACATGGGTATAATTAGAAGAGGGAGAGACAGCAGCTACAGGAACGGGTACAGTGCTTGGGGGAACTAGAGACTTTCTCTCTCTTTTTCTTTTTTTTCAAGAAACTTTCTAGGGTGCTGGGCGTTTGAAGATAAGTTGGGAAGAGCTCAGTGCCTCTTCTCTTTTGAAGTGGAAATAGGACAGTTTGAATCCGTCGAGTTTAATTTTTCACAAGCTTTAGGGGCCCTGCAGTGCAACTCCCTTTTTATTATTGGAAAAAAAAAACCAACAACCCCAACCTCTCCATTTTTCTTTCATTTTTCAGACACACACACAGCCCAAACAGGAGCTAATCACCACCTTTATCTTCTACTTCATTTAAGTTAGGTGTAGGACGGTGCTGCTCCTTCACCTCCAGATGCACCTCGATCCCAACTAGGCTATGGAAAGTTGCAGAGATATTTATGACTACAGCATCCTTTAATGTATGCATCTGTAAGAAACCTTCACCTCTGTCTGACAATGCTTTTGAAGTAGCTCTGTTTTTCAAGTCAAACTTTTGACTTTTCCTCTGGGACTGCTACAAAGGGTTTGTTTTTTTCATGGAAAATAGGTAGCAGGGTTTCTTTCCTGCTAGGAGAAAATTGGTGGTCAAGAGAACAAACTAAAATGTAATATATTTTTTGTTTTCAGTTGTGGGTGTCCATATTTAAATACGAGATACAGAGATAGAGTAGAAAGTTTCACAGGAAGGCACAGAGGCAGTAAGTTGTCATCTTCTTCCCTGAATTTTCCTGTTCATGTGTGCTGAATCACTAGACCATGCTACATTATATTTCAGGGGGAAAAAGCTTTTTGTCTTTGTATGCTGTATCCTCGACCCAAGACTTGAGTTCCCATGCTAAATCTGAATATCACAGCATCACAGAATGTGTGGAGTTGGAAGGGACCTTTCAAGGTCATCCAGTCCAACCCCCTGCAGTCAGCAGGGACATCTGCAACTAGAGCAGGTTGCTCAAAACCTCAACCAACCTGTCCAGGGATGGGACTCCTCCCCCCACTCTGGGCAGCCTGGGACAGGCTCTCACTGCTCTCAGTGGAAAAAAATGTCTTCCTTATTATCTAGCTTAAATCTCCTTCTTCTAGTTTCAAACCATCAGCCCTTGTCCTGTCACAACAGGTCCTGCTAAAAGGTCTGTCCCCATCTTTCTTATCAGCCCCATCAAGTACTGGAAGGCCACGAGGTCTCCCTGGAGCCCTCTCTTCTCCAGGCTAAACAACCCCAGCTCTCTCAGCCTGGCCTCACAGCAGAGGGCTTCCACCCTCAGGGTATTTCTGTGGCCTCCTCTGGACCTGCTCCAACAGGTCCATGTCTCTCCTGAGGACTCTAGCACAAGAGGAGTTGTTGTCCCACTTATTTCTAGATTGAGACTGACATTAGTGATAAAAGAGAATGAAGAGAAATGCCTCTGCTCATTTGTGATTATTTTCTGGTTGCCATGCCCGTGGGTGTGGCTGGATATTCTCTACACTCAGGGAGTGAAGCAGTGTCAGCAGCTGGAACTGAGTCAACTAGGTGGGATGGGATGTGGATTTGTGAGGAAATGGAGGAAGGATGAAGGACTCCTTTAACAGGTCTCCATTTATCACCTACCATGTGCTCCATGATTTGGGATCACATCTCCTTTCCAAATGTCATTACTTCCTCTCTAATCCATCTCATTCCTGCTTTGCACTGCTGAGAACATAAAACAAAAAAAAGGTTTGAATGTATTTGAGAGAAAAACACTGAAAAGGTGAACGAAATGAACTGTTTTATCATATGACTTCTTTTGCTGGATTAAAATATTTATTCTGCTGTGAGGAAGCCTCTCTGGACAGTGCTGGGGGACGAAGGACCCTGCGCAGACAGGTTCTGGGGACATTCTCCACCTCAGGAGGTCACTGAGGCTGATGGTGCTTGCTAGATGCTGATCAATATCCTTGTTTGCTGCGTTCCCTCTTTATTTACACATTAACCCCCAAAATTTAGGCCATCCCAGGCTCGTTCTGCTGTTCCGTAACAGCCTTGCGTTTTGGGAGCGCTAAGCAGACGCCGGAGCAGGTTGGTTTGGGGGTTTTTTTTGCCGTGAATTACTCAGATTTCGGCGTTTCCAGGTTCCCCCCAGGCTGGGACCGGCAGCCACTGCCGCCGCCCCGCGCTGCTCGCTGTGTCCGCCAGGTGGCGCCGGAGAACAGCCAACCGCGGGCAGGCGGCGGCAGGGCAGGGAGCAACCGGTACCCCCGGGGCAGGAGAGGGCAGGGAGCAGCCAAGTGCTGGGTCCTTCGCTTGGGTCACAACAACCCCCTGAACGCTCCAGGCTTGAGGCAGAGTGGCTGGAAACTGCCCAGGGGAAAAGGACCTGGGGGATGTTGGTTGATAGCGGCTGGAGATGAGGCAGCAGAGTGCCCAGGTGGCCAAGAAGGCCAACAGCATCCTGGCTTGGGTCAGCAGTAGTGTGGCAACAGGGCTAGGGGAGGGATTAGCCTCCTGGGCTGGGCACTGGGGAGGTCACACCTGGAATCCTGGGCTCAGGTTTGGGCTCCTCACTCCAAGAAGGACACTGAGGTGCTGGAGTGTGTCCAGAGAAGGGCAATGAAGCTGGAGAAGGTTCTAGAGCACAAGTGTTGTGAGGAGCAGCTGAGGGAACTGGGGTTGGTTAGCCTGGAGAAGAGGAGGCTCAGGGGAGACCTTCTCACTCTCTCCAGCTCCCTGACAGGAGGTTGGAGTGAGGTGGAGGTTAGTCTCTTCTCCCAGGTATCAAGTTATAACAAGAGGAAATGGCCTCAAGGGGTGCAGCAGACCTTCATGTTGGACATTGGGAAAAATTTATTGGCTGAAAGAATGGTTAAACCTTGGCCCAGGCTGCCCAGGGCAGGGGTGTAGTCACCATCCCTGGAGGGGTTCAAGAGCCATCTAGATGTGATGCTTAGGGACATGGTTTAGTGGCATGGCAATGTTGGGCTAGGCTTAATGATCTTAGAGCTCTTTGCCAATCATTTCCTTTTGTCCTGTTGCTAGTCACCTGGGAGAAGAGACCAACCCTTACCTCACTCCAGCCTCCTTTCAGGGAGCTGTAGAGAGCAGGAAGGTCTCCCCTGAGCCTCCTCTTCTCCATGCTGAACATCCCCAGGATAAATATTTCTCTGAGAGACCCAAATAAAATGACCTGTTGTGAATACCACAGAGCCTGTAGAGCAATAAGATAAGCAAATCTCATGCTTTGCTAAATTTAGGATTGACAGGACAATCCAGGAAAGTAGCCTTTGGCAGTAGCTCATACTCTGGGCAAGATGTTAACTGTCAAGTCCTGGGATCAAGCCTCAGGCATCTAAATTAGCTGTGAAAGTCTTCAGACCTCGTTAAAAAAATATCTCCAGGAGAAGGATGAAGGGTGAGTGGACAGCACTGCCAAAAGGACCTGCAGCTTCCTACAGCACAAAGCTGACAATTCACATCTGCAAATGCCTTTGTGCTCTGCTTCCAACTGAGGTTTTATAGGTTTGGGGAAGTGAGTCAATAGCCTTCAAAAGTCTGGTGGAGAGGGAAAGCTATGGAGGAGGAATCAATTTAAATATGATAATTGTATTGCTTGGAGCACTGACAGCATTGGAGCTATTGGAGAAGAGTGCCCTGTAATCTCTCAAGTAGTGCTTTTGCCTTTCAGCCTGAGCCTTTAATGTTCTTTTACCTCTGTCTTCAGCAGATGGGATGATTTTGTCAACTGATTGCCTGGTAGGGTTTTCTATTAGTCCTGCAGATCTGTGGCTTGGGTGAGAGCTAATAGGCCATGCTCCTAGGAGAGTCATGGGGAGGCTCTTCTGGTGAGAAGTACCTTAGCCTTGTGAAAACCTTTGAAGCTCTAGGAAACAAATGTATGTTTTAAATGTTCTGCTGGAAGATGCTGATTGGCAGCCTTGCAGGCAGAAAATCTCTGGCTGTCCACACAGCAGTTTCAGCATGAAGAGCAGCACTTTAAGCCTCTGTTCCCTGCCTGATCATACCCTTGAACTGATTAGATCACTTCTGAGGCCCACAGCTGCTACTTCAGCTGTGTAGTCTAGACCATTAACATGGTCCAGACAGGCTGGGAGATGGAGGAGATGTGCTGTGTGGTATTGACATCAGGCAAGAGAGTATGCATGAATAAATGGCATTTCTCTGCGGAGCTGGTTGTGGCCTCATTCTGCCATGTACACCACTTCTCAGGGTCACCAGGGCCTTGGTCCACAGCCACCCCTGTCTGGTGCTGTCAGCACAGGGTGTCAGTGTAGCTCAGCAGCTCTGCAGCATCACCTCTGAGGAGTGAATTCTGCTCCTGTACCTTGATTTCTCTCCTAATAGAGATGTGCTTCCACATTACCTAATCTGGAGATCTCTTTGTAGGGCATTGTAATTTTTACAAGAAACTTATCTCTGGACTTCTCTAATGATAAAGTAAAACCTCTCCAGAGCCTCATTTCCCCCAGCTTTCAGCCTTGGAAACTCACAGAAGCTTATGTTGAAAAGGAATTGATTATTCAAAGCTCTTGTGCTTCATCATCTACTGAAACCATGTAGCTTGACTGTCTCATCAGAGGAGCTCTGCTTTTTGCTTTGCTATGCAGCCCACTGGGTCATGAGCTGAAGGCCAGGAGACCTCTGCCTGCTTACTCCCTGCCCATGTGCCCCTCCAATTACAGGTTATTAATTTGCCTCACATGCAAGAGACAGTTCCACATGAGTGAAGAGTGGCTGTTGTACTGCAGAGTTCTTCATTACTCCTCAGTCTGTAGCACAGCAAAATAAGAATAACACTGATTTCTTTCTTCTGTTTTGCTTCTCTTTTGGTTGTTTTTTTTTTCCCCCTCTGGTCTGTGGAAGATGTTTTACAGTTTTAATGCAGCTGTTTTAAGCCTGACTGTTCCTCTTCAAGGGCAGCTGATGTACTTTGTAATGCCACTGAACAGCCAACAAGCTCTGTTCCCCCATTGTGTTGAAGTGATAGGTGTGTTTGCTAATCAAGAGGAGAGCAGAGCTTGCTGTCTGACTTGTTTATGTTTTATTTCTCACCATCAAGCTTTAGAGGGAGGCACAGAGAATCTGTAAGCACCTATATTATTCAGTGAGGTATAGATGTACATCAGTGTATTGACACTCTGTGGTGCATTGCTGGGATCTCCTAGTCCTTCCTCACTGAAGACAGCAAGGTGTCAGGGTTGCCACACATCCCCAGTACTACCCAAAATAACCCCCAGCCTGCCATGCCATCAGGGACACTGGTCACTAGTTGTCACTGCATCTGGATTGACTTTTTGTTTTCTGTGTAACTGTGTCGGGTTTGCTCAAAACTAGTGACCCAGGTGGAGAGTTTTGATCACCAAGATCCTCAGAAGGCCTATGGGAGGTGATCAGCTCAAGGAGATGCTGCCTGCTTCTCATCACAGTTGCTAATTCCCTTGGAGGCTGCAGGGTTTCTCCTTCCCACATGCAGGATGGGAGCAGTGTGGCCCCTGGAGCTGGAGAATCTCCTGTGATCTGCTAGAAGCTCAGCAGCATCTCTGTGCTGCTCCTGGGGCTCTCAGCCCCTGCCCTGATTCCCCCTTCCTCTCACAGGGATGTCAGCTCTGGCAGAGTCCTACCCTAGTGCATTTGTACTCCTGGCCTTGGAGGTTTTATCCCAGTGCTTTATGCATTCTGAAAATGTGTCCCAAAAACCCCACAGAATTTGGCATCTTTGTAAATCCATGGTGCTGGATCAGTAGGAATCCTGAAACAGTAGCATGCATCAAGACAGAAAGTTTCGTGCTGCAGCCAGAAATTGAGGAGTCCAGGGAAATTCCTCTGCTCTTTGGATGGAATCCATTCTGGGGCAGGATCAGCTGGGGTTGGTTAGGGGTTTTCCTACTTGGACGTCTTGGGGTTTGTATCAGTTGTCAGCTGGCAGGTGGGGAGAAGAACTGCCCTGGAAAGAGCCCTGAAATTCTCCTCTTATCTCCTGCCTGCAGCCCAGGTCTGAGGCAGAGAAGCATCACCTGTCTCAGAACACTTCTGTCTGCTGCAGCACTGCTCTGGAGTTCTGGTTTATGACCAGAATACCTGGTTTTGCACTGTCACTTTGCTCTTCATCAAATGTCTGCTCTGCTTCCATTCCTTTTTACTTCTAGCAGATGAAGAATTTTGCTTTCCTTACCTTGTTGTTGTTTCCCATGTAATGTGAAGTGGATATCCTCAATTAATACTCTGATCTGGTTTCTAATTAATTCCCTGGGCTTTTCCTCCCCTTTTGCTGGTACCCTGAATCCTGGGTGCAACTCTGTAAGCTCAGGGATTGGGTTATTTAAAGGAGAAGGAATGAATTCCATGGGAGAGGTGGAAGTCTTTAGGAAATGGGTTTGATTAGGGTGGTTTGAAACCTGCTTGTGCCCAGGGTGGAAATGTGCACTGCTGGTAATTCACCACAACACAGGCACATTCCTGTCAGCCAGGGCTAAAGCTGAATTGCACTGTTAGGAGTCTGACACATTCCTCTCCTCCAAGCACTTGTTGTGTTTTGGTATGCAGATGGGGTGGCAGAGGGAGGATCAAAACATCACCATGCCACGATGGGGATTTATGTAGCAGTTTCTATCCCTTGTTTCCAGTAGAGGCAACAGTGCATTAGCCATGGTGTACAAATAAAGAGAAAGGACTTCTCCTTGCTTCCTCAAAACTATCTTGCCTGCTTCTTTAGGAAGCAGCTGGAGATGATTTTTGCTGACCTTGACTCTGAACACCTTGCAGGAGTCCTTGGAAAATCTCTGGTCACTCTTGTTGAGCTTAAATCCTTGAAATCTTCTGTAAAAAAAAATAATTAAAGAAAAAAAAAGAGAGAAGCTAGAGAGGGTGAAGTATCTTGATTGAACTGTTTCACTTTAGGGAGGCTGGAGTGAAACATGCAGGACACCTCCTTGCCTCTGTGTCCTCTTCAGCAGCATTTTAAAAGCTGCACAGTAATTGCAGTCCCAGCTCTCTGGGATCATCTCACTGCTGTTTCTCTCTTGCCCAAAAGAAAAATACTAACAGAGGAAAGAGAACTTTCATCTCTAGAATTAGGGAGTCTTCAGGGCAGTAATTGCAGTGGTTGAAATAACAGTTTGGAAATTTATTTGCAGTTATAAAAGCTTCAAACCTTTGGGCAAATTGGAGCAATACAGCAGCTGGGCTGCTCTGGCAGAGCCCTTCTCAGCTGCTGAGTTACATACTGAAGGCTCCAGAAATCTCTCTCCTGTTTCAGGATCTCTTTCACACAAGGCAGGTCATTATTTTTGCATTTTGATAAGATTGTGTCACCCACTTCACTGTGACATCAGCCCAGTGTGGCTGAGAGAAAAGGTCCTTTGCAAAGTGAGGGTAGGCATCAGCTGGGAGCAAATGCTTTGCTCTAGGCCTGCAGCTCCTCCTGACCTTGGGGGCTCCAGGATAACATGGGAAATGTGCTGAAGCCAACAATAACTCCTCTCTCCTAAATCTAGCAGCCAGAAAGGGGAATGGCTCTCTGTGGCTTAGTCCCTGTAGCAGCCTAAGCAGAGAAAGGCAGTGTGTGTCCTCCTTAACTGCAGAGTAACTGTCACCTCTTTGCTGCTGCCCAGTCCCAGATGCCCTGGTGATGAGGATCCTGGCAGAGCGCCTGAGTGCCCTGGACTGCATCACCCATGGCTGGGTGCTTCATGGCTTCCCAAGAGACCTAGAGCAGGGAAAGCAGCTCCAGAAAGCACATCTTGCTCCAAACAGGTAAGAGAGAGGTTTATCAATCACAGCATTCCATATATGAAAAGCCCCAGGTCCTTACTGGCATTGGCTAGGCTGCTGCCTATTTATCTGTCCCTTCCTGAGCTCCAAAAGAGGTTTTGCTCCTGGAGAGTAGGAAATAGAGCCCTGGCCTTACAAATCCTCCAGATGGCCAAACTGTGGGAGAGAGAAGAGGTTTGTTCTTCTGGTTATTTGTTTGAGTTGCCTCTAAAGGCAAAGCATAAGAAAAGGATTAGAGTTTGGATTATATCAGAGGTGTGTTTCATTCACAGCAGGAGGGGGGGGATCTGCATCTTCTTTCTTTCCAGCACTGGCATAATGGGATGGAGCTGTCTTAGCATTGCAAGGAGCTCATTAGGAGGCTGTTGGGTTTTGTGAAATAATTAAAAACAACATGAGAATTATAGTTTATTTGAGCTATAATGAAGTGCTCAAAATGTAATATGAGAGAAATGAGCATCCAAAGGGAACTGTTATGACTGCCAGGCAAATCAAATGGGGTTGTTTTTTTTACAGCTGGTCCAAGAGTGGTGAGGGTTTGAAATGCTGCTGTACTCAGCAAAGCTGAGAGGCTTCTCCATGCCCCTCCAGGGGGTCCTGGTCCAGCCCATACCACTGGCTGACACAGTGGCCATTCCAAAGGCAGACATTGGGAATTTGTGGTCTTTATGCTTCCAGGAAGCTAGTGATGGGAAATATAGATCAGCCACAGAAGTGTCTGAGCTGGCAAAGTTACTCCTCCTGTGTCCTCTGTGTGCCTGCCCCCAGTCTCCTCCCCACTCCCTGCTCAGGCTACAGGGGGAAGATGTAAAAGGGCAAGAGGGAGCTGGAGAGAGAAGAGAGTGAAAACAGAGGGAGCTAGCAGTCATGCCATCAAGGTGTCAAAACTAGAGTGTGTGGAAACAGCATAGCTTTTAATCCAGTGAGACAAAATGCATCTTAACCAGGAGCTCATTCCATTAAGAAAAGGAGAAAGGTTCCTGAAACTCAGGCTAGCTTCAGTGAAATGACATTTCCCATGGCTTGTTCCTCCTGTGCACTGAGGAGGTTGGTCCTGAGCCCCTCAACATGGAGCTGAGTACCTGAGCTCAGTGTGAACAGTCCAGTGTGTGCCCTGTGCTCCTGTACAGGAGCCAGACCTCTTCAGGGGAGGAAGAACAAGTCATTATAACATTTCATCTGTGGGAACTGGGCAGTGATCCCTTTGCTCAGCTTCCTTTCTCTGTACAGAGCTCTGCACATTCCTGTCAGGGTTAAGAATTTGGCCCCTGCTCTTTTATCCAGGGGTTGGAGGAAGGGACAAAAGCAGGCATCATGCTACCTGATTGATTTTGGAGCTGGTGTTTTCCATGCCAGTGAAGCAGCAGGTCTGTAAGGGAGAGAGGGTGATTATAAACAAAAGGACATATTGCAGCATAGGACAGCAGGGCAGTAATTCAGTTTCAGTTGTGATGCTAGTTATAAAACACTATCTGCAGAGGTGGTGTTTCTGACATCAGGAGAAAAACCTGATAGAATTATGGCCTTGAAGTCAGTCTGGGAATAGGATGCAGAACTCTATAAATCAGACCCAGAACAATCTAAGAAGTCTCATTTTTAGGAGGGCTCTGTTGATGAAATTAGATTAAAATAAATTTACATATAGATCAAGTTTATTATTAAAATCTAGGCACATCAGTAAGCAAAATTATTTGTGAAAGAGCATGTTCCTCTGGTTTCAACTGGAAGCAGACCTCTTTGGCTGATCAGAACACAGAGTTATTGTCTGCTTGTCAAGTCACAAATCTATTCCTTAGAGCTAATAAATGGTTGGTGTTCAAAGAGTATGTTTTATCTGACTCCCACCTCATAAAGCTAGTATACATACTCCTAAATTATACAGCATTGAGCAGGATCAGTCTCCTGACTCCTCCATCTTAGGGGAAGGAAAACAAACCTGGTAATTGATGGTAGGAAAGAAGGAAAATAAAGTTATTTGAAAACAAACAAAATGGGCTATAAAGTTTGTTAAAATGTAATAATAAAAAAAACCTCATACAGCATCAGCCACTGCATCCAAAGAACAGGAAGGAAAATAATTCATTTTCCACTGGAAAAGTAAGGGACTGGCTTCTCTGTAAATTAGGAGTTGCAGTAGAGTGAGGGTTTGCTTGCAGCCCTGCTCAGGAAACCCTGCTGCTCTCAAGCCAAACCTGTCTCCCAAAGAGAAGTGCTCCCTCTCTGCTCAGAGGAGAGCAGTCTTGCTGCCTGTGTTCCTCCCTCTTTGAAGCAGTTGCTGTTTAAATGGGCAGGATCTGAATCGAATTGAACTGTGGCACCCTGTAGGGCAGATGAGGAGCTGCATCCAGGAGAGGGCTCTCAGCTAAGGAGCAGTTAAGCACTTAGTGCCTACGGTGAGTGGGGATCCAAATACAGCTACAGCTTGGCATCTGCACCTCAGAGCAACCAACACAAAGGACTGGATTCAGCTCCTCACCTAGAGGAGGGTAAATGGGGATTTGAGCTGCTTCTTGTGAATGCTTGCAACAGTAAGAGGAATTCTGAGTGGCCACAGATGCTTCTGCTACTCTAGTTAGTATCTACCAAAAGATTTCTTTCCTCTTCTGCTCTCTCCCAAACTTACAGTTCATCTAAGATTCAGCAGCAACAGTGTCATCTGCTCTGTATCTCTTGTCATTAGCTTCAGCAGGTTCATGGCCAGCTGTCTGCTGGGTCCAGGCCAGCTTAAGGCAGTCAGCAGTGTAAGGATTCCCTGAGCCAGAGGGTCATCTGGGCAACTGTCTAATGGCTCACTGCACTTGACTTTACAGGCTCTCTTTTCAACACTGTACTGCTAGCCTCCACCAGAAGGGCTTTCCATTTTCCACTGGACAGTGCCAGATGAAAATACTTCACAGTGTTTTTTTTCTGAGTTCCTTTCCTCTATTTCTAACTGTTTCTCAACAGCTGTAAGCCTTCTTCCCTGTTCGTGCCTCTCACACTCCTGATTTTATAAGCCTCTTGTGGATGCCTGGTCAGTCATCTCCTTCCCAGGCAAGGAACCTTGGTCTGTTCATCCTGTCCTTTCCTAGAAGTCACTTCACTCTTCTGATGATCCTCTCTCCCTGTTCTCTGCCTTCTGGAGTCATCCTAGCTGCTTCACTGCTGCATTCAGTCTGGGGGCAGCACTGGATGTGTGCTGAGTGTCCAGGTACACACCAACATAAACATATGGAAGCATAAACATTTTTATTGTGATCTTGTTTCCATTCCTCAATATCCTGGAGGAATCTCTTGTGTCTGTAGACTGTGGTGACCTTGCAGTGTCTCCTTCATGGAAAACACACTGGGAAAATCACAGAGTGGCACAGATCTCAAGGGAGTGTGTACAAGCTGAGCCAGGAGCCTAAAGAGCCTTTCACTGAAGATCTCTCTAGTTAAAGCTGTAGCCAGGTTTGTGTCAGAGCTCTCCTGAAGCCACCAAAGCAAATCCTTCCATCTGTGCCCATGGGCTCTGCTGCTAAGGGCATCCTGGGGTCCCCAGCTCCTCTGCTCCATCATTTCCTTTGCTTTCTTCCATCTGGTCCCCATGCAGGGTCGATGGTTTGCAGTCCAGCATCAATCCACTGCACTACAGTCCTGTCTACAGACAGCACAAGGACAGGCAGAGCTGGGCATGGGAGGGATGAGCTTCAGGGTTGGCCTAACAGCACATATGTAATCTATATCTCAAATCCCTCTTTTTCCCCCAGTATAAAGGTTTTCCTTTCCCAGGAGAGGAAATCAAACAGTCCTAGCTTCTCAAGTGCAGCTTTTCCAGCAGTGTTTGGTTTGGTCTTCAGAACACTGTGGCTGTATCCCTGATGCTGCCATCCTTTCACAGGATCTATTTCAAGCTGCTTTTTCCTCACAGGACTAAGAACCTGTATCCAGACAGTTTAGGGTCATGAACTTCCTCCCTTCTCAGGCAGAATCTGTGACTATTGGAAAGGGAAGAATCAGAATGGGGGGAAAAAAAAGGTTGATTTTTGGTGTTTTTTAAACTCTTTGGTCTTTACTTGGAGCTTTCCCATTCTTGCAGCTGATCCCAGGGTGGATTAGGGATAATAAACAGGCTGCTAATGGAGGCCTGAACTGGGAAATGGAGTTGGAATCAGCAGCACAATTCAATGGCTGCTGAAGGTTAATAACTCCATTACTATCAGCTCTATTTTTCAGCCATTTGAAGAGCTAGGTGTTAGCCTTATCTTACTCCTCATTAATTGAGCTAATAGAACCCCAGTGACCCTAGCATGCTGCCATTATCTGAGAGTTTACCAGGCATGGGCTGGAATACTTATCACTGAATATGTATTCCTCAGGTTCAGTTTTCAGCCTGAACTCTTTTGGGTTGAAGATTGGCTGTCTTCAGGCTCCTTTCTGTCTTTTCATTCCCTTGCTGCCTTCTGTAACTGCTACATAGTTGGAAATTAAATGTAAATGACTTAATTAAAATCCTATCAAGGAACAAGCTAGGTCCCCAAATAGTTTTCTTAAGGAAACATAATAGTGATTGAATTATTCTGAGAGGGAAAACTCTTACAGGGCATGTTCAGAACCTTGGCCTAATTTCAGTGGTGGCTGTTGGGTATTTATAATAGATGTGGTTTTAATTGATGGCATACAGAAATCTGATGAGTAACAGGGAAGAAATGTCATGACTCTCTCTTCTTCTTTTCTCCCTATTTTCAGGGGAAAAAGATAAAGAGGATGTGGTAATCAAGGTACTAAATCAGTGCCATAAAATCTGCCTGCAGCAAGGAGAAGCAGTAGGAAAAGTCCAAGAGACTTATGGAGGATTTGGCTTCATTGATAAAGCAAGCAGTAAAACTAAGAGGCAGACCAGTTCTTTATTTCAGCCCATCTCCTGTTTTGTCTCTTCTAATCAGAAAAGGAGCTGGCTCATGGCAGAGCCATTCTATGGTGGCTGCTTTACTGACTCCTGTCTTCCCTAATGCTAACTGGTTTCCTTTTCCCCCTCCCTTCACTGTATCAGTGCTCCCATCTCAGCTAGTCTCTTCCTCCTCTGGTCAAAGTCCAACAGATCATCAACTGGTTGGGTGAAACCTGAGGAACAGGGCAGTGGGAGCTGAGGGGGCAGCATCTTGAGGTCAGTGGCATGCTTCTGAAATAGCAAATGTTTTGGGAAGTGTGTTTCAGGTGAGGAATTCTGGGTTGTGTTCCCCACTCCAGTGGAGGTGCTCACCCTGTTAGCCATGCTGACTGGGCATCACACAGCCATGCTCTGAGGGAGCAAAAGAGCCTGGGCAGGTGATAAACATTACAAGGGTTCTTCCCAGCCAAAATCCATTACAGCTTGTGCTAACTGAGCAAAAGGAACAAATCCTCCTCTCACCTGGGCTGATGACTTGTCTGCTTCACCAGGTGGGATCAGCTGATTCCACAGTTGCTGCCCCTGTGGCTTTCCCCAAACTATGGGAATTCAGTCACTGTGTTATCTCTGGGTGCAAGTGTTCTGAGAGTTACCCTGTTCAGTAACCAGATTGCAATTAAGTCATTTCCCTTTGCTTCCTGAGCTGCCTCTATTGCAAGAGACATGGCTGAGCACTCCACAGGGATGGGAAGCTCCCTGAGATACCTTGTGTGGAGCAGCTGAGCTTCTAAAGCTGTGCACTGCTCTGGCCTGGAGGCTCTGCTGAGCAGCCACCCTCGCGGGCCACTGAAGAGTGACCACTAATTCTCCACATGCAGTGCAAAAAGCCACACACAGAGTCTGCTGCCCTACCCAAAACTGCTGGAAGCAGCTCCTCAGGTTTGGCCATCAGTGGGGAATCCTTTTTGTACCTTCTCCTTCTCTTCCTTAGGAGATTGTGCTCCCTCCTCCCTCTTTACACACCTAATCTGAAGAGAAGCTCTGGCTGTGAAATAATCCAATAGTTAGGTAGCAAATGGGATGATTGCAATAAAAAGAGCCTGTCACTTCTGCTGCACACTCTGCCTGACCTATATTGGTGCTGCAAGAGCCTTTCTATCCCAGGGAAAGGTGTTAATATGCATCTTGAGCCAACAACAGCAAAACATCAAATGCAGCTTTAAAATCCTTCTCTGAGCTTTCTGTAGGATGCTGCATCTGCTGTCAGGCTGCTTCTGCTCCAGCAAGGATGGGAGGTATATTTGGCTTCAGTGGTGGGAGGCAGGTATTATTTTTAGAAGTTAGCTCATGCAAGCTCCTTTTGATGGCTGGGGTTTGTTTGGTGAAATCCTGGATGCAGCAATTAAGGAGATCTCTGATCTCAGCAAGCTTCCTAAGTCCCCAGGAAGAGAAAGAAGAAAAGCTTCTACTTCTAAGTCAATATTTTTATTTTTTAAGGCCCCCAAACCACATGCACAATCTTTTCATTCTCCTGGCTGCTGAAGGGAGGGAGATCTTCCTGCAGTGGCTCTCTCCCACAAATGAGGAGGCATTAGCAAACCTGAAGACTTTCTATCCTGATTGCCCTTCTCTTGAAACCATTGTTCTCCTCAGATGCCACTGGTATCAAGGTTGCTTTGCTGAACTCAGTACCCAGTTGGAGAGAGAACACTGGAGTCTGGGCTGCTTTTCATGTCTTTGGCAATGGCAGCAAGTTTGAGAGGAGGCAAACCAAACCAGCAATGTCTCTGCTTTCTCCACATGGGAGCAGCTACAGTCAAGCTGTGAGAGCACTGGGCTTAAGCCAAGCTGTACCCATGCTTTCAAGGCAGAGCTCCTAGCTCCTCCTTTGGCTGCCAAATTTAGATGCTTGTGTAGCAGCAGCAGTTTGAGCAAGGTGACTTTGAGGAGGTGACATTGGGTTGGGTTTGCATCTTGGGGAGTCAGAGAACTTGGATGTCAAATCCAACCTAACAGGAGGCTTTCTGTGGGAATCCTTGACTCTGTGGTTTGGAAGGAGCTAGCTAAATCAGGCAACACTGACTCTGTCTGAGTCCAGATCCAAGAAGGCCTGATTCAGTTGACTACCCAAGAATCCTGTGCCCTCACATGCTCTCAGTCACTTCAGGGCAAAGGACTGGCTTGCATCCCTCCAGACAAAAGCTATTTACTGTGGGGTATTAATTACTGTTGAAGATTGTCTCTAGTGCCTAGAAGAGACTGATCATTTTTACTGACCCTGGTAGGCAAGGTCTCCCATGTTTGCCTGGAAACCTTTCCTGTATTACTGAGGAAGCTGGAGGGTGTCCTGTGCTCCCCCTTGGAACTTGCAGATGTCTGGCTCCTCAGGGGAAAACATGTTGTTCTGAGAGGAGATCTGGGAATGGCCTGGAAGAGCCAGGCTTCCAAAATCCTGGTGGCAGCTTCATGGTGCTCATCTCTGCAAATCAACAAAGGTTGTTCAGGGCAATCCTGAAGACACAGCTTTTGTTTAAGGAGTGAAATAGTCTTGGAAATCAAAGTGTTAACCATGTGGATAGTAGTTAAGTCAGCTTCCCTGTGCTTTTCCTCTCTGCACTCTCTTCCTTAGGCTTCTGTTCACACAGGTGGATCACTGAGAAGCATCCCTACTGCTTGATTGCTCACTCAACTCAGGGAACCTCAACCTGAGTTCCTTCAGGCCTCCCAGTTTGCTCTTGGTTCATCTTGCTCTCCATGACTGACTCTGGGTTAGGATCCAGCAATATTGAAGGTGCTGTTTGGCTGCTGTAGCATGGACCCTGAGGGGCCAACCTGCAGCTCTTCTCTGAGGCTGCTTGGTCCAAAGTCACATTTAACTGCCAGTTTTGCTAAGAAGGGTAAGTAGGAGAAGATGCAGCAGCACAGAGTCATGCACCATCAGTAGCACTGAGTGATCTCAGCAGGGTGAAATGTGTTGTGCTTTGTCAGTTCTGGTGATTTCTTCATGGGCTAAAGCAGTCACTTTCCAAATTTGACCTTCATTCCCTCAGTAGTTCAGAAGCAAACAGGAACCTTACCCATGCAAGCCTGATTCTGCAGGGTTTAGGAGCTTCCTGGAAGGAAGAGAACAGTTTCAAAATCTGCCTGGAACCAGAAAAACTTCTGGAAAATAAATATAATGATGTGGCAGCATTTTCATTTGCACTGGGTAAGAGAACACAGAGACTAAGATGATGAGAATTTGGCATGTGTGAGAACTGTGGGTGAAGACAGTGTCTGGGAGAGCACAGTAGGAAAAGGAAGGCTGTCAAGCATCTCACATTGTGTTGATCTCTTACCATTTACTTCAGCTGTGTGGTAGCAGAAGTTGGCTGGATATTATTCTGAGTAAATGCAGAAAGGTCACCCTCACATCTGTCCAGGTTAAACCTGAGTTTATAGAACCTGTTCCTGCATTTGCTGTCTGGTGTTGAGAGCACAGGGGCAGTGCTTTTAGGGGAGCTGCATTACAAATGGATGTTACCCTTGAACTCCATGATTGCTACAATTCAGGAGTGAAAGCTTGGGATGAGACTGTGCCAGCTGTGCTCTGGTTTAGTGTCTCTCCAGATCTGAGACTGATGATCTCAGTCATGACTCAGAGCTGGTGTGGCTGGCAAGCTTGGCCCATGCTGAAAGCATTCTGCTGCTTCTGCTTCTTCTCCAAGCTGAAGATCTGGGAAGAGAAGTGCATCAGTCTGCAGCAAATACAGTACAGCTTGGGTGAGTAAAACTGTCAAGTGAGATTGCATATTGAATGGAGACTAGTTTGGCATTACCATGAGGATTAGAAAGTGTAATCTTCATTACAGCAGCAGTGGATTTACTGCTGTTTGCCTTGGAACAAGATATTTGCTCAGAATTGCCTAGTAAGTAAACTTAGCAAGTGCAGGGCATTTGAGGAGAGTGGAGCTGAGTACTGGCATAGGTGATGCTGCAGGAAGGAGGTGGGAGTGATCCCTAATCCTGATATAATTCAGTTGGCCTGGATCCCCTGTGCTCACACCAGTGTATTAACACCAGCACTTCAGTTGGCTTCCTTTGGCTCAGGTGCAAGTGGTGACCTCGTGGTTTTGTGCTGTGCAAGGATCATATTTTCAGTCCCTGTTCACAAAAATCTGGTTTACAGAGCTCTGTCCTTCTAATAAATGCTGTTACTTTACTTCATCCTGGCTTGGATCCACAGTAGTGTGGCCAAGAGGACTAGGGAAGTGGCTGTCCACCTGTGCTCAGCACTGGGGAGGCCACAGCTCCAATCCTGGGCTCAGTAAACCATGGAACTGTCAGAGCTAAGTGGTGACTGTGGTGAACTTGCCAGAGTTTTGTGAAGTCAAGTTTCCTCACAGCACTCTGCCTCCAGTTGGACATTGCTGACCTCCCTGCACAGAACTAACTGGGACAGGAGGGAGCCCTCAGCTTCCCTTCCACCATTCCAAAATAGCATCCCAGCTTGAAAACTTGCAGCTGGGTTTTGTTTAAAATGCTGCTGCCAGCCCAGGTAACCTGAATTCAGGGTTTTATTAGCTTCCTGTGAAGAAGTAGCTGAAGTGCATTTTGCTCAGTGTCTATTCTTTGCTGTTGCTTCCTTGTCTTTCCTTTCTGTAATTCTCACAGCAAGGAGCTGTTACTCAGGGATATCATCCAATAAAGCACAGCAAAAACAAATGATGGCAGCAGAGAGAAGCTTGGACATGATGAGAAGGGAGAACTGGGAACAGATTCATTTCTGAAGAGTCTCTTCTGTGTCCTCCTTTGGCTGTGTATGTGCATTACAAACGCAGGAGGTTTGCTCAGTACAGCTTCCAAGTGGTCCTTGGGAGCAGCTTCCCCTGATTCACCCAGCATCATGTTGTTTCACTGCCCAGGCCAGGAGAGCTCCATAGTCAGGCTGAATCTTTGGCTTTAGCTCCTGCCTTGTGGAGAAGTTCTCCAGTGGTTCCTGAGTTTCTCATCACGCTGTCTCCTTCCCCCCAACCCCTACCTGACCCTGCTCTGGATCTCAACTGTTGTTTTACCTTGTTGATGTTTTGTCTATATTTGCTTTAACCAGCTGCCCCTCTTTGCATGCAGCACTGGGACTCATCCCCTCTCTCCTATCAACAATAATTAGCCTTGTAAGACTAATGGAAGAAATCGTGTCTAATTACCCTGTTGAAGGCCCAATTATGTTATTAACATTTGTGGGCTATAAGCTAATGACAAGGAGAGCCTCTCATTTGCATAGCATTAAGTTAATTGAGCTGGAAGCTATGGGGTGGATAGCAGTGCTGATAGCAGGATTCTATTACAGAATGGATAATGATGACCAGAGCAGGACAATTCAGCTGACAGCTTTATTAATTAACAGCTATCTGATTACCTCAAAGAAATGGCAAGTGGCAGCCCTGAAAGAGGCTGCAGTATTGTTGTTGTTTTTGTTTTAATGAAAGATGCTAGATCACTGCTGATATTCTGGGGTGATTGATGGCGATGGCACTGGAAGCCTGCACAAAAAAAGCTGTTCTGGGTCTCTCCCTGCCCTTGCCAAAATGTGCTGTCAAGGTCTGATATGGCTAAACATGCCTAATTCTGTGGGCCAGTGAGCTGGGGTGCTTGTAGGAAGAGTGTGTTATGAAAATCCTTAATTGTTGTGTGACCTGGGAGTTTTGCCCTTGGGAGAACGAAAGGATCTGATTTTAAAAGGTTTGGGGGTTTTTCATCATGGTGATAGGCAGGATTCTGTGCTGTACTAGGGAGAAAGAACAATAAACATTCAGCTGTTCACATTTTCCTGGTAGATAGAAGCTGTGAGGGAGGGTGAGTGCCCTCACCTGCAGTTTCTTTCTAGGTACAAACAGTTATGCAAAGTTGCTGGGCCTTTAAGGAAGAGGGATTTCTCATTTAAATCAGTTCTCAGAATAAAAATCCATCTTCTTCCTTTTGATTTGCTGTCAGGTTCTGTCTGGTTCATCCCAAACACATTGTAATTCACCACAGATTCAGCCAGAGCCTTGTTTGAACTGTAGTGGCTTGGAGATGAGAAAATCACTCTCCTTAAGGGCTGCCTGTGCAGTCAGGCTGAGGCTGAGGAACTTGCTAACCAGTTCCTCATCCCTAGGAACCCACACCTCAGGGTGGGATACATCTAGGTGTCAGAGTCAGCTCCCAGTCAGATCTTTCTCCATGTCCTCAGCTCTGTTGAAGAGCACATTATTAAATCATGTGAACTCCAGACTTCCCTAGTGACTAGGATCATCCTGGAGCAAGCTTTGACCAGACTTGTCCTGGGAAGAAAGAGAACACTCCAAACTTTCACCTTTCACTTTTTACCCATTTAGGTGGCCTGATGATTAGTGTTTCACCAGTCACAGATGTGTGGAGAGTAGAGGCCTAGAGATAACAGACAATCACCATTATTTTGCTCTTGGAGACCTTCCCTGCACAAAGTCTCCCTGCATTCTGCAGCTGGCATTGGTTGGGTGCAGTTATGCTGAGGACACTGCCTTGTTGCCTTCATCTGATGTGGTAAAGAGGACAAAATTTGGGTTTCTTAGGTACATCCAGACACTGACAAATCACCAGAGGCACTTTTGGTCTAAAGGAGAAGTAAAAATGAAAAATCAAAGAGGAAGGCAGTAATCTGGGAGAAGAGCTCCTGGAGCCAGCTGACAGTCTGAGCTGGGTGCTGGCTATGACCCAGAGCTGCCAGCAAGGACAGAGAGGCCAGCCAGGGCCCCCCAGCTGAGGGGGGGATTCCTCTGGGTAGCTGTGGACACCAAGGAGATGTGCAGCAAGTGAGGGAGAAGTGTTTGTGTGACATACACAAGGGGCATCTTCCAAAGCCTGATGTCCATGGTGGTGTGGAGGTTACCTGCAGAGGTTTTTCAGGAGACCTCACCCAAAGAAATGCCTAACAAGCCCTCACATCCTCCTGGTCCTCATTAGCTTCCTGTGATCACAACCCCACACAGTCAGACCTGGGTAGAAATATCTTCCCTGTACAAATGAGTTTTGCTGTGAGGTGTTCTGCAGTTTGCCACTGTGCCTTGCTGTATAAAACAGACACCCACAGCAGCAAGGCAAGGGCTGATGGAGCAGGAATTATGTATTTAATTCAGAGTTCTGTATGGAGGGCTCATAAAAGCTTGATCATGACAGAGGGGCCAATAAACATTTGGGAACATAAATATTTCTGTAGGAAATGGCTTTGTGAAACATTTAGTTGTTGGGTAATAAGAACAACAGAGAAAAATCAGAGGAGTAGAACTCTCTAGGTACTAATCTGATGGGTTATAGAAGTTGCAAAGATAATAAGGTTGAGAGAGAATTATTATGGCACCAGTAGCAACAAATACATTGAGTCCTGCTCCTTTGGCTGATGTCTTCCTCTTCCTGTGCTTGCCCCACCTGCTAGCTCTGCTGCTCCAAAGTTCAGCTTTAAACCCAGAAAAGCAGTGCAGGAGACCTAAGGGTGCTGAGCTGCTCCTCTGTTTGGTCATGGGGGTGTAAGTCCTTGCAGTTTGTATGAGCTGAGATGTCTGAGCAGAGCCTTGGAGTCTCAGGCCAGGGTCTGCTCCCCAGAGGAGCAGATCCAAAGCTGTGGAAGGCCAGGCAGTGTTTGCTGTCAAGGCTGAACCTTGCACTTCAGGAGAAATGGGAGGATTTCAGGGGAAATGAAGCTCTTTCTTGGTCTTGTTCTTCTGGAACAGCTGTTCCTCGAGCATTTAGGCACCACTCCAGCCAGCCAGCACAAGGAAATGTATTTGGGCAAAGGAGGCATCAAGAAGTATTTTAAATGGCCAAATGTTGTCACTCTGTAGGCTGGGAAATGAGAAGAGAACCTGTGAGAAAAATCAAAGCAACCTAGAAATAGCTAATGAGGTTATAAGTGATGTTGTGGCTGCAAGGATTTTGAGGGCTGTAGAGGAAAACAGAGTAAGATTAGAAAGTGTTTGTCCATCCTGGGTGGCAGATGTGGGAGAAGTTGTAATCATGTTTCCCCCTCTGAAAGCAGCAGCAGCAGTGAGCTGGCAGGCAGAGGGAAATGCAGTTAGCAAAAGTAATGGGAGTTGAAAGTTTGACCTTTTGTGATGGAAATTTGATATGAAAAAAGGGTCTTTTGATAATTTCTCTATCCAATCAGGTAGGAGAGATGTCTTGATCCTGTTTCTTCATTTACATGCTGACTGATCTCATTTGAAAACCCAATCATTCAGAAAGATTGGGACATCAACAGAAACGTTGCAAGCAAGGAGCTGTTTTATCTGAGAGGTCTGCAGGGTGTCATCTCTTGTTTTTCACTCCAGTGGCCTGATCTCTTCTTCATGATTCCATGTTTTTATTGGCAGGATAAGTTGAACATATTGAAATGCAAATAGCCCTTTCCAGACTGAAGCAAAATAGAGGACTTTTTTATGGGTATGATTGATTGTATCCAGGGCACTTCAAAAGCAAGAAAATCTTTGCAGCAGTGCCTCTGATTTCTTGACATTGCCAAGTTCTGATGTTTCCTGTTAGCAATCACTGGCAGAAAGTGATTCCTGGGCCTGCATCTTACCTCTGCTTTTTCCCAGTGTAAGACTCTCAGTGATGCAGTTCAGGGACCAGTGTGGGTGAGGTCATGTACTTGTGCACAGACACACACACTCTGGGGTCATCCCAGGTGCTGTGTCCCCTACAGATGTGCTATGGGTTGACTGAAGGGCAGATGGGTTTAGTCCTCCCATGGTATAACTCAAAGCCTGCCAAGATCCCCTGTTGGCTTGCAGCTCTGTGCAGAACTGTCCAGATGATTATCTGGCTAGTCAGATTTCAGAGCCTAGGCACTGCCTGCTTAGGTGAGTTTAGGATCAACTTTTATCTCCCAGACAATTTAACCTCTCTATTTTCAAGACCAGGCAATCCAATTTCCATTTTACTCAACTGCACAGTGGGTTAATGGCAATTTTTCCTGCTGTGTAACTGCTGTCATTAGGCCTGGTTTCAGAGACCACCTATTAAACTAATGTCTTCAGCCAAATTTTGCATTACTTAACCCAGAAACTAGGGGCAAAACTAACAATATATAGTAGTTCTGAGTAAAGGAAATCATCTAAGGTCATTTTTGGGGTTTGCATGCTACCTTTTTACCATCAGGGTCAAGCTATATGAGAAATCTTCTTTTCTTTAGTATGCTAAGATTAGTTTTTCCCACCTGTCTCTCCTTCTGGACAGCCCCTAGCCTGCCAATCCTGGTGCTGTGCTGGCAAATGGGGCACTCAGCTCCTTCTTTCAGGAACTTGTTAGAAAGAAGTATTTGAATTCAAGTCTCTTGCTTCCCTGGTGAGCACCTGCATTGAACTGCAAAGGTCTTCTGCTTTTCTGGTTTGATGTAGCCCTTGGTACAAAACAGAGCAAGTCCAACAGCAGCGCAGAGATGGATTTTCTCAGTTTAGTGTTGTGGTGCTTGGCTGGGAGATGGCTCCTAACTGGAATGTCCAAGTGAAGCTGGCATGTTGGGAAGCATTATCCTGAGCAGCAGCTGTTGGCTGCTCCTACCTAGGTCCTGGCAAACCAGGAGACTCTTTGGGTTAGCTGGAGTGGGCAGATTTGGAGTGGGGATTTCGTGCTCTGGCTGTGGGGTGGAGCACGTGAGGAGGAGAGGCACAAAGCAAGGCATCAGTGAGGGCACACCAGAGGGACTGCTTTCCAAAGCCAAATCCTGGGAGGGGATGGGTGCAAGGAAAGGGATGAAGCAGATTCTAAGCTTTACATAATAGGATATCTGGAAAGCCATTGAGTTGGTAAAGCTCTAGCTCAGGTGGGAGATGGAGATTTACCACGGTGCTCCTCAGGTGCATGACAATATACTTCATTATGGACCTGTAGAAGTTGCCAGTCTTCACCACTGAGCTACAGAAAGAGCATGTTTACCCTGCTTGGTCTTTATTCAATAGATTTACCACAGATTAGTGCATGTGTTTGGGAGTTATCTGATAGTCCCTGATTTCTTCAGCAATGCCTGTGCTTCTGCCTGGGCTGGGGGTTCTGTTGCTGGAAGAACGTGCCTGGTTTGGGCTGAGGACAGGAGCAGCTTGGCTGATCAGTCTCTTCCAATGAAGAGAATCTGTTTCATCACCCGCTTTGGCCTGTCAGCTGGGGGTGGGGAGTGCTTTGTAAAGCTGCAGAAGTGGTAAATTCCCCCATTGCTTGTGTCGTAAGTGGAGCTGTTGGCAGGAGTAGCTAGCCCGACTCAGCAGCTCTCTGAATGAGACGCCCAACGCTCTCCCAGGTGGGAAATCAACAGCCTTCATCTCTCCTGTATTTCAGCACATTGAGCCATGGAACTTAAACCAAGATGTATTATTCTGGATAACCACAGCGATCTAGCTCCTCCCTGTAGGATTGGGGGTTTTTTCCCTGGGAATACACTTCCCTCTCCACCTTCTGCTGCTGCTCCTCAGCACCACAAACAAATCAAGCAGTTTAGCGCAGCAATATTTTTCTCTGCGGTAAAGTCAGCATCGAAAATGAGTGTCCAAAAAGTTGTAAAACAAAAGACTATCATATGTTGCACCTTTTAATCATGTAATTGCTGAGTGACATTTAACTCGGAGGCTTTAAGTTACTCCTTTGTCAGCCAGCCTTCTCCTCCTCCTGCCCCTCTCGTCCCTCCCTCCTCCCGCAGCAGCCTGGGTTTTTGCAGAGTAGCGCTTTAACTACACTGAAGTTTGGCTGGGCTTCTACATATTACAGCAGCAACACGAAAGCAAACAATTGAAGTCTTTGAGAACAATGAAATATGTATGGCTATCTGTGACAGCCCTATAAAGCTGAGCAATTAGCCGCGTAATCCGAGGAAGCCAAAGCCACCGGCAGCCCACGGTTCCCTATTAGTTAAATGCTTTTTGTACGTCCTCATCCCATCAAATCAACTAACACTTCCTTTAATTGGTTCATGAATTATACAGCTCGGCTGCATTATAATTTAATCAGCAGTAAACATTCCTGGGGCCCCGCTGTAAAGCGTATAGCGCTCATTAATTCCTTAATTTCAGCAGATGGAAGGGGAGCCGCGATGAAGGGTGGCAGTACAGAGCGCCTTGGGCAATGGAAGAAGGAGAAGAAGGTGGGGGGCCGTTTAGGGTGGGGGGTTTTGTTAAGGGCTGTCAGAAACTCAATCTGGGAGCTGTCAGCAGCCTGGACCCCTTTTCCCCTCCCTCCTTCCCCTGCCTTCACCCCACCTACCGCTGCAAGTGACTGACGGATTCATCTGGAGGCTTGTCAAGCCCTCTTTAAACATCAAGCCAGCGGGTAAACCAAGCCCGATGTAAATTAATTCTTGTCTTACGGGCCCCCCTTTCTCTGGCCCCATGAATATTTCATGGCGGGCAGCATAAATATTAATTCTAATAGCTCTGCACAGTGGTTATTATTTCTGTTTTATGACAAATATTCATAAAATATTCAGGACCCTTTTTTAGAACATTTACACACTTGATTGTGAAATTTCCCAGCTTCCTGGGGACACAGTAAACATATTGGGGTTCTCTTGATGGACTTTTTTCTCTCTTAATTAATACTACGCCGCATTAATATTTAATCAGATTTAGTTTTCGTTTCCCCAGAAGTGAACCCTATTACAGTTGAGGATTTATTTGACAGTATTTAAACAGGGAATTTTTATTCCCTATTATGAAATTGGTTTCTTTGGCACATATATAAAATGACACATTATAACCCATTCTTTTGTTCCCTCCCCTTGCCCCCAAATCACACACTTTTTTTGGTGGCAGTTCTTTTATTTCTGTTGGTTTATTTTTACATACCAAATATCCCACCACCGCCAAAAGTTGCTGAAATGATGGGGGTAGGAGGAGTTTAATGTAGCATTCTACAGGAACACTTCAGATTAAGTATCATTTACCATTCCTTTTTTTTTCAATAAGGCAGAGAAGTAGCAGTTGCCTTGTTAGGAGCAGGAGGAGCTAGAGAATGGCTGCAGACAGGTAGCAAGGGCACCAGTCCTGAGATGAGTTTGCTAGTGCTTAACCCTGGAGTTCTTGCTCTGCTCAAGATTTGCTTTGCAGAGTCTAATTATTGCAGGGAAGGGCTGCAAGCATCTAAGGAAACGTGACTGCATTTGGGGAAGAGGGTTCAGGTTCCTGACCTCGGGCAGCTGGGGCTGCAGAGGCTTTTGATTACCTGAGACTGCCTTTGATTAACCTGGGGGATGGAGGAAACCCTGGCAGCCACATTGCTCTGAAGCAGTGCTGGCTGCCATCTTCCTCTGTGATTCATAAAGCACTGCTGGAACCAACTCCAGGGGGAATGCCAGGATGCTGGAATAACAGCTGAGAGTAAGGAGGAGGCAAAGAATAAAAATGAGGGGAGAAATGTAAAGCAGTTTTGAGGGGAGGTGCTGGTGCATCCAAGCCACTTATTACATCTGGAAGGAGTTAATGTTGCCTTCTAAAAGAAGCTTTAAATATGCATTGAAGCCCCTAGTAGGAAAACATTTGCTGTGTCTACCTGAGCCTTTCTCTCTGGGTCTGTAACATTAGCTCTTCAGACCACTGTCGCCTGCAAGGGCTCTGGCTGCCAGAAGACCTGGGGTTCTTCACTGGTGTAAAGCTGCACGGTGCCAGTGGAGCTCCTTTGCTTGATCCCAGCTGGAGATCCAGCCCATTGCTGTGCAGAACAGAGCAAGACCCTGCCTCCTTTCCCCTTCCTAAGCTGCTGTGGCACCTGCTGGGACGCTGCTGAGATCTCAGGCTGGTGGGATGGGATGTGAGAGGGACCCTGCCACCTTGGCTCTCTGGGAGAGGCTGAACACATCTAGCTGGTGGGTAGAAAACATCTAACAGAGTCATTCCCCTGCACTGCTGCTGAAGGGAAGGGACATCTGCAGGGATAAGGATGTTGTTGAGCTCGCTCCCCTGGCCAGAAGCCATGTCCTGGGAACAGAGCCTCACTTAGCTGCCCTTTGTAGTTACTGGACAGAAATTTCTTTCATTTGAAAAGAAAGATCCAGTGTCTGGAAATAGCTTGTCATCAGCTGAATCATGAGAGGAGCTCAATGAGCAAAGCACTTGTGCCAATTAACCTGGGTTTAGTGTTTATGCAGTGTGTCCTCCCTCACCTCAAAACCTAGAGGGTGAAATCACTTCCCAAAATAGGATCAAGCATCTTGCATCAGAAGATATCCCAGAATATGAAAGACATCAGTGAATAAAATCCTCCTAACAGCTCCTTCCATAAATAAGAGATAAGAATCATGTCATCCATTGCAGAGACATGCAGAAGCAGGATTTGGGGTGAGAAGTAAACCAAGCTCTGTGTCCAGTCAGTCTGGTTACCCATGGGCAAAGTAGCTGTTTCTGGCTGCACTGAGAGAAACCTGAACAGGACTGGGAAGAGGTAAATGGGATCTGTGTAACCAGTTTTGGTTTTAAGTGGAGGTTTGGGGATGCAGAGTGTATTTATGGGCATAAAATGCTCTCAGGATCCTGTGGATGGGTCCCTAGTTCTTGAGAAGAGGCTTAGCCAAGTTTTCAGGTTCAAGGTGTCTTTATGTTAGGGGGAAAAGAGCATTCCTGAAGGGAACTTGTTGATCCAAGTCAGGTATCTCTGGCTAGAACATCAAGATGGCCTGGGTTTTAGCTGGGATTGCTCACCTGGATTCAAATCTGAACTTCCTTGTGCCTCTCAGCTCCAACCACCAACTCCATTTGCCATATTATTGTGCTAGTTCAAGGATGCTTCCCAAGAAAAAGACCTTTTTGCAATGCAGATTTATCTTGTATGGTGGCCAAGCCTGCCACCCCATTCCTATCTGCTTTGTGTTCCCTGTGTGATCCAGGAATTTGTAGAGTTCTATGCATTTTTGGAAACTTTTCAACCCCCAAAAGTGTGGTGGTCACTTTTAACCATGCCTTGCAGTTCAGCTGCATTCAGGGCAGTTGCTAGAGATGATCCTTGTCTCTCTGCCAGTTCAGCCCCCAGCACCCCCCGAGGCTTTCCCATCCTTGTGTGAGGACTCTGTTATCTCCCTCTCCACCTGCCTTGGCTCTGTTCTGGGAACCGAAGGGAGGAGCTTGCATCTTTGCCAGTGATCACAGAAGGATTTTACCTGTGGTAGCCTTTCAGACAGCTACTGCATCCATGCACTTGAGCAGACTCCTCTCTCTTTCAGCTTTATACCTCCAGCAGAAAACCAGTAACCATTGCACTGCCAGAACTAAGTCCTCCAGGAGAGTTAGATTCCATGGGGAATTGTGCCATAGCCCCAGACAACCCTGGATGGATACCTCCACAGTGAGTAGGATGCCCTGTGGCTTAGGAAAGGTTCCACTTTCTAGCCTTAAATTTGGCATTTTCTACTGGTCTGCCTGGAAAAGAAGGGAACTTGAGATCCCTTCTTCTCCCTTCTCTCTCTCTTTCACTCTGCTTTAGCTGAGGTTCTGCCAGCAAACTTTGCTGCCCTGCCTTTGAGCTCACCCAGGCATCTGATCTTCACCTGCTTGTGGGCTTTTTATGGTTGGTGCTTGGTTGCTTGGGTTTGTGTTTTTCAGGCAAAGCAGCCTGATGTGGTATGTTGTAAACTGCCAGGAGCACTTGCTAATTTAGTAGTTAATGACAGTCACAGAGAGTGTTTTTTTCTTGCCCCTGGAGAGGTTTTAGACACAGCTGGGGTAGATTTGCCACTATCAATTATGCACCATTTTAAACAAGAATTGGCCAGCAGGGGCCTCTTTTTTTTTAAGCAGAGTGCAGAGCATGAAGAATGGGAATATGGCAGCTGGTACCTGCCTGCCAGGGAAGATATATAGGAGTCAAGGCAATGCAGGGGAGATGAATAGCTTCCTATTTTTAAACTTGCTGTTTCAACTCAAAAGTTTAAATGCTGCATTAAAAGTGGCCCAGTGTTGTTTCATGGTGTTATTTTTAATATGGGGGTGTTTTTTTTTGTGTTCAAGCATTCTAACTCTTTAGCAAGGCTTGAGATGGGCTGGTGTAGCCAGCAACAAGTCAGTGGTGGGGTTTGAAAAGGCAGCCAGGGAGTTAGGATTTGTGGTGTGCTATGGTGGGCTGCAGGGTCCAGGCTCCTGCAGGAGCCTGGACCCTGCAGCCCACCATAGCACACCACATGGATTCTGTCACTGTCATTGAACACAATCAGTTCTAACTCAAACCAGGACACTCAGCTATCATCTTGGGTTGTCTTTTCATCCTAAAATGAAAAGAAAGTATGAATTCAATCAAGATTTAATCCTAGAATGGGTTGGGTTGGAAGGGACCTTTAGAGGTCATCTACCTGCAGTCAACAGGAACATCTTCAACTACAGCAGGTTGCTCAGAGCCCAAAGAACCTGACCTGGAAATGGTTCCAGGTATGGGACATGCCTGGTTCTCTTCTCCAGGTTGAACAACCCCAACTCTCTCAACATTAAAATAGTAAGGGCCATGACTTTCCAAAAAGGCCTTGGCTTTGGGCTCCCCTTCACCACTCTCAGTCCAGAGCAGCTGCAGGTGATGGGAAATGCTAAGGATGAGAACATGACCTAAAGAAATAGCTCAGATCCAGACCAGGCAACATCTGGGTCAGCCTGGTGGAACAGCTGTGTTGACATTACAGGACCAGATCAGGTGCAAGGCTGTGGCTTGCAGGCAGAGCTTTAGCTCTCATGGGATGTGAAGGCATTTGGCATTTGTGGAGCCATCCTGGAAGGTGACTGTCAGTGCACAGGAGGAATGTCCCTAGCTCAGTCCCCCCAGGTTTCTGGCACACAGCACTTGCCTGTCCCATGGCAACACTCCCCATCTTTCCATCACAGATCCTTGAAGTCAGTGACATCATTTCCACAAAGCAGGAGAATCAACACCAAAACCATTTTCCTGAGGGCAGCTCTGAGCACTGTCAGTTGTTAATAACTTGGATTAACTAGGTTGGTTTCCATCTGGAACAAATGCAGTTCAGGATTAGGTGGCTGCTGCTGTGTAGATCACAAACCCTTTCTTCATGGTTGTATTTCTTCCAAGCATGCAACCTCAGAATCAGACATGAAATACAACTTCTGCTGCCCACACTTCTACCTTCTCCTCCTTCTGTTTGTGAAGGGAAGCCAGCAGGATGCCCTGGTGACCTCCAGGATCTTAGGTGATGCTTTCTGAACAGTCTGAAGCAGTTGGAACACCCTTTTGAAATGCTAGATGGCTGGTAGGAAAAGAAGGTTCTATTCCAGCTGTTAGAGGTCTTTTGCATTTCATCATCATCCAGAAGTGACCTGTTCTCATCTGAGTGGGTACACAGTGAAGGTATCACCAACATCAGCCATTTGTTGGAGTTTAATCTCTCTGAAGGATCTGGAAGCTGTACTGGATTAGGTGAGGGAGGATGTCAGCTACAGTGAGGAAGAGGCAGGATTCTGGCACAGGATTTTAGGTTTTCTTCCTTTACCATTTGTGTTCCTGGTTTTCCCATCTGTGGAAGCCAGGTGACAGGCCTGGACCTTCTCTGCTGGGAGAGGGAACAAAGCAGAGAGGGCAGAGCTTTGCTTACCAATTCCTTGGCTTCAGTCCTGCATCTGGCAGCACCACTGCTGGGACATGTGTCCTTGCAGACCTGGGCTCAGAGGCTCTGCTGAGTTGTGCTCCACAAAGCACCAGTTCCTAACTGGATGCCAGTGATTTTTGGTTGCTGCTAGGTAGGTGCTGAGCTCCTGATGCAGGAGGGAGGACTCTTGGTGCCTCCCTGGTGCACACCTCATGTTGCTGCTGACATTCCTCACTTGTTGCAGAGCTGAAAGAGAAGCTGCAGGAGATGCTAATCTAGCAGGATAATGTAGTATACTTTGATATGAGGCTGTGTTTCCTCACCTCCCTGTCTACCAATTCTGAAGACATCTTGTTTCCTATTTCCCCTTGATAGAAGTTGTGACACATTACAACATACAAAGCCTGGCTGATTCCTCAAGTGAGCTTTAGTGAGGATATGTTGATGTGAAAACCTGTGCTGTGTATGCAAAGGGGACCAAGCTCTGCCTGGAGATAAACCCAGTGCTTGGAGGCAGCTGTTCCAGTTGCTGCTGTAAATGCAGGCTCCAGGTCGTGGGTGCAGCCCTCTTCTCTTCTCAGGATTTCCAAGAGAACTCCAGCAAGCATGTTACCTGGCCAGCTGCAGGCTCAGGTTTGTTATGTGATCAGAGTCATAGCAGCCTGAGAGAGGGAGGTGGCTCCTTGAGGAGCTGAAGGAGATGTTACCATATACCCAAGGCTAACACTTCACAGAGAGTGCACACGTGTAAATAGGCTTTACTCCTGGGAGTAAGCCTCCTGGGGCTGCATAATAGACTCTGTGTGGTATGTGTCTCCTTCAAAATGATAATAAAGCTTTCTAATTGGAAGTAGTTTAAGTCTAGACAGTAATTCTGTCAGTGGCTTTCCCCTTCATCTTGCTTTTTTTCCTGCTTCTGAACGATTTTAAACTGACAGCCCTGGGGAGAGTTGTTTTCTGTCATCTCTAGGAGCTGTGTGGCAGGGCAGGGGAAAGCATCCCACCTGTCATTGGAAGGACCAGTGGACTAGGAGCCTCTGCTGTTGTATAGAACATTCTGTGTGTGCTGTTACCCAGTGCATGTGGGGGGAAGAAAAACATCCACGTTAGCAAGGATGTCTGTGCTCTCCCACATCTTCCCCCTCCACTCTTCTTTAATGCTGACACCAGAGTGGATAATAAGAAGCATCTTGTAGAAAGGGAAGGGAATCTCAGACAAGCCTTTCAGAGTTCATTTTGTTGGCAGCTTTTTAAGTGGAGTTTTTGAGGCTCTTCTGTTTCAAATACCATAATACTTTTTGAGTTAGTAACTAGAAACTGAGACAAGCTTTCTTGATATGCCAGGTGAGAATCCTTCTGTGGTTTGTTTGTTTCAGAATCTAACAGGAAGCCCTATCAATTATCATGCCTGGGTAAATGTTGTTCCTCTCTGCTAGAATATTCATCTTGAGACATCATCAGATGTTACCTGTTGTGACAATCACGTTTTTGTGCCATTGTTGGGCAACAGAAACAAAGGGAAACAAAATGTTAAGAGTGTAAGGGATAAAAGAGTGTTGAAACTGTTGTTCTTTTCCTGTCTTTGGGATCTGGGAGATCTTGAATGTTTTATTCCTGGCTGTTATTTTGTTACCACAGTGTGAAGAGAAGTCATTATCTGTAAACAGCTGAAAAGAGAGATGATTTTCATAACTTTAAATCCTACAAGGGCTTCTAGTAATCTGCTATCTGCATGCCAAGGTAAAGCTCAGCCTTTCATCTGGTCTGATCCCACCCAGTCAGTGGAAAATGCTCCTTTGGTGAAGGTGGAAAGCATTACAGTATCTTCTGGGAGAGGCAGACAGAAAGGGAAACAGGAAGCCTGGCCTTGAAGGCAGCAGCAGGAGAAGGTGTCTTAGAAAGCAGGATGTATTTCCAGCCTTTGGGCCATGCTCAGTTGGTAAAAGTTGCTTTCTGTAAGTCTTAGAAGGAAGCCTTAGTTTTTTCTTTTGTCCTGAATTAATCCTTGAGTGTGGGTTTGGTCCAGATCTGCTTTGGTCTCCAACAGCTGGGGACAGGGAGCTCATGTCTGCTCATTCTCAGAGCTTAGTCAAGGATTTTCTGCTGAGGAGCTTTGGAACTGGAATATCAAATCACCAGAACCAGTAGAATGCCCCAAGATGACAAGGAGGAGTCAATGGGACTGGGCACAGCAGTTCATGCACATCAGAGTGGTGTGGCTGGGGTCAGCAGGGATGGATGTGGTCTGGTTCTGCATCCTTGAGTCATGTCACCCCTAGGAAATGAGTTGGAAGTCTCAGTCCATCCTCTGCTGAAGAGCTGTTCCCACTAACACTGAGGGGCAGTGCTGGGCAGCTCTGTCTTGTTCAGAGCCAGTGGGATTTGCAGGTTTTGATCTTAAATTCTAGCATATTTCCTCTTTAACAGTCTCAACAGCAAGGCTGGCCATGGGGTGGGGCCACACTGAGCTGCCTTCCCTGCCCTGCCACTGTTCTCTGCAGGGCCACGACAACAGAAGGGGCAGAGAGTGTGCAGCAGCATAACCTGGCAGGTTCTGAGCCTTACTCTGCTCTGCAGGGTGCAGGACAGGAGAGGGAGAGAGGAGGGCTCACACGGGGGGGAGACAAGTGGGAGTGGACTAAAAGAGCAAGAGGAAGATCCCTTTCATGGGCACAGAGTTGTGCAGTGCTGGTTTTAGGGAGGAATGTGTCATTCTGGCACTGAAGTTCTTCTTCTGTTCATGACAGGAACAGTAGCAGGTTGGGTTGGGTTTTGTTTCCCAGAGGAGGTTCAGAGGTAACTGCTGGATTGTGAATGAGCTATGACAGACTGAGATCAGCTCCAACTGTGTTTCAGTCCCTGGGGTCCAGCCTGTACTGTCTGTTAAGCCCTGTCAGTGCACAGCACCACATCTACTGTGTGTCAGAGAGCTTCTGCCTTGAGGAGCTTGGAGACTACAGGAGATGTGAGGAGAGGAACCAGGGAAGAGAAGTCCTGTGCATTGGCTCCTGCTTCCCCAGGTTTGAGTGGTACTGTCACTTCCACCTGTGCCTGTGCCCTTTGTTTGAGGGTTGACTCCTCCTCTGAAGGTCACCAGTGATGTTCTCAGGATGCTAATGCCCTCAACTGCTCTGCTCTCCACAGGGTGTTCTTCTTTCATCTCCCCTCTGAGTCCATCAGGGAGCGGCTGGCTCAGCGGAGGACTGATCCCACCACTGGGGAAAGGTTAGCCTCATGTCTGATCTTTAATGTTCTTCAGGGCTGCCAGGGAGATGAAAGCACCAGCTAGGCTCCACAGAAATGGAAGGAAGCTCAGGAATGCTGTACTCTTGCTTAGGGATTCCTTAAAAGAGGAGTTAAAACTTTCATAGCTACTGGAGTTCCAAGTCACCTCCTGGCTCCTGATCTCAGAGCAAAGCACTTGGAAATCTTGGTGCCTGGAAGCCACAGCAGCAACTAGCTCAGGTCTGACATGTTAATGGTAGCTAAATCAGTTGGCAAAACAATGCTGAGGGAAGATGTCTGAAACCTAGCCTAAGTGCAGATGGTTTTCAGACATTCCCATGGGAATTTGGAAGGCTTCCCAGCTGGGTAAAATGGAAAACTCACTGCACTTGACTTCCCTCAGCTCCTGGGAGGGTTCTGTCTGCTGAGATATTAATATATTTCCTGCTCAGTAGAGCAGACATGTTTGAGTTGCTCTAAGATTGGCTTCTCAGACCTGGCACTTCATCTCACTGGCAGTCATGTCACTTTGGTTCACCAGTGACCTTCAGCTTTACTGTCTCCTGCCCAGGATTTGGGGTGGATTTGCCACTTTCACCTGTGCTCTGTTTTTTACAATTCCCCACACTTAATTTCCAACCACTGCTTCCCTTTCCTCATGGTTAAATGCATCCCAGTGAACCAAGGGCACATCAGGAACCTTCCTGCATGAAGGCCACAAGTTCTGGCTTTGTCCCCAGGTATAGATGATCACCCAGACATCTCACTCGAGGTGCAGCATTAACTTGTGACAGCAACCCTGATTTGCTGTAACTGTTCTCTTTGGCTCAGTGATGAGTGATGCAGTTGTTCAGAAGGAATGAACAGTATGAAGCTAATCATTCACACCTCTCTGCATTTCTCCTCATTAGGATTAGCCTGTTCGCTATCTGCTCCAGTTAACACGCTTCCTCCTTCCAAACTCTGAGCTTTATTCCTCCCAAATTCGTTGTGAATTGAATTGTTCTGGATGCTGTCTCTAATCCTCAGCATTCTGTTAAACCTGCCCTGCTGGTGCTGTGAAGAGAGTGACCTGCAGCTCTGCTCTGGGTGATTCTGACCTGGGGTGAGCTCTGTGTCCATATCCTGGCACCAGCTGGAGCTGGGGTGCAGCTGAGTGCAGAGACACAGACTCTGCTTCTCCCCTTGGTTTTGCATCCATCCCAACAGCTTCCCAGCCTTTGCTTGTGCAGGAAGAGGAAGAAACTGCTTTTGTGTCCAGGCACAGGAGACATTTACTCAGAAGTAAATGTAATTGAAATGGAAATAGCATTTGCAGAAGAGTTTTGAGTGATTGTTGGGAGCCTCTGGCAAGGCAGAAACATTGGCAGAGCTCTTTTGGGTGTCAGCTTGGCTGAGCAGCCTGAGCTGGACTGCAGCACTGCTAGAGGACCCTGGTGATGAGGACCTTCTGTCCTGCTGAAACCTGCTGCTGGTTGAATGAACTTACAGCTGTGGCTTCAGCACAGCCAAATTCTGGCATTTTACAAACCAGAAATAACCCAAACCTCCCTCAGAGTGATTTGACCTCTTTTTATCTTCAGCTACTCTAAAAAGATGTTAGCAATTAATATTCTACCTGGTATCTGCCCAGAAATAGAGACTGAGGCAGAGCATTTGTGTCTTCTTCACTTCCTCCAGTGGTTTTCAGCAGTTAACCCTACCTGTGGTGGCTTCTCCAGGGGATCCCTACCTGTCTTTCATGCTGGAGCTCAGGGTGACTTAGAGGCTGTGTCGAGCAAGGGCTGTGCTTCCCCTGCCCCTCTGCTGTTTGCTGGAAGCACTTGGACACATGCCTGCCAATAGGAAATACTTCCAAAATTCCATATTGGTGATCCCAGCCCTGAGCTGCACTTCTGGATCTTGGCAGGAAGGTGCCCAGTGTCTGAGAGCCTTAAACAGTTGAAGTCAGAGTTCCTTCAAGCAGTGCCTGGAGCCAAGGCTCAGGTTGGGCTCACTGACTGCATGCAAAGCACTCAACATTTGGCAGTTTCTTCCTCACTCATGTCCATCTAAAGCACAGCAAGGATTTTCAACAGATGCTGAGGTTCAAGGTTGGGCTCTTTTTAGGTGCTTTTGTTAAGAGAAGAATCAAAGATTACAAGGAAAACATGTTACCTTGGGATGGAATCTGCAACAGATCTGGAAATGCTGCTGAACCTGCAGCACTGGCCACCAGGACAGGGATTTCCCCGCTTGTCTGAGGTACAGAAACAGTAGCTGCACTCTGTCTGTGTCACCTCAAGAGAAACTCTGGGCTCTTGAGTATCCAGGGTTTTTGAGAGCAGGAATAACAGATAACCCGGCCTGAAATTTCCAAACCCCAGCCTAGAGGAGAAAGAGGCACACCCAGGGAGCTGACACTGACAAAACCACGCAGTATCTTCAGCAGTGGCTGCTGTGTCCTCAGCTGAGCTGAGGCAGTGGCACTTGTGTCTCCTCTGCAGATACCACTCCCTGTTCAGACCAGCTCCCACCCCCGAGATCCAAGCCCGTCTCAGGCAGAAGCCAAGAGAGAAGGAGGAGAACATTGAGGTGTCTGTGGAGACCTACTACAGGAATGCCAAGGAGCTGGAGGACTTTTATGAAGATGCCTTTCATGTCAATGCTGACCAGGAGCCTCATGTTGTCTTTGAGTTCATTGAGAGCTGTATCCTTAATCCCCTTCCCTGCAGAACACTGAAAACCTTGTAATTAATAAAAGTGGATTTTCAGCTGTTCCCTGGGCTGTTTGCAGTTGGTCCCTGGCTTGGCAGAGGATCACAGGTGAAGGGGGAGTCAGCCAAGCTGTGGTCAGTTTGAAGCTCACCAAGGTCTGAGTGAAGCACAGAGAGTAAGAAATGTGCTTTAGGGGAATTTCCTTCTGCTGTGTGCCCCAGGTATGAAGCACTGTGGCTAGGGAAGTTTCTCTAACTCCAACACCTTCTCCTGATGCTGGGATTCAGTGAATAATACTTTTGTCTTAGCTGTGAAATTCATGAAGCCAGTTTGGAGCATTAAAGCTGTTAGATGTGTTTCTGTCTTAATGCCTCCAGTGCTCCCCACCAGAGCTGCCTGGGCTCTACCTGCCTGTCACCCTCACACCCTGCTGCAAGCAAACACTAAAGCAAGCAGAAAAATGAAGCCTGCAGCTCTGCAGTGAACCCAAAGGCAACTGCAGTGTTTGGAGGTCAGGGTGCAGAGGTTTGTACTCCCTTGGTAACTCAGAGAGCTGCAGATGCACCAGCTGTCCCCATCACCCTGTTCTGCAGCCCAACCCCACAGCCAGGCAGAAAGACTCAGAGCAAGAGGAGAAAACTCTCCAGAACCAGAAAACTAGTCACAGGTTCATCCCTTTCAGAACCCAATTAGGACCTAACAAGCTGCAGGAGCAGACAGGTTACTAAATTCTGTTTTCCTGAGGGAGTGAGGCTCCCAGGCTGTGGCTGAGGAGGTTGGGTTCAGGTTTCCTTTGCTCTGGTTGGATGTGGCTGCGGCAAAGACTCAGGTAAGTCTTTCTGAACTGGAAAGTCTTTGATGAAAAGCACAGCACTCTGTTAGCTCAGACTCTGGCTAGAGAAGTGCACATCCTCCCTCCTTGTAAGGAAGGGCTGTGGTTTGTTGTGATTCAGAGGAGCCCTGGGTTTGATGCCTCTGTTATGTCTCTCTCTATTTTTCCCTTGTTTCTGAGTGTGAGTTCCACTTGGCCATGGGATGGGGATGAGCTTCAGCTTGCTCCTGGAGCTCTCTGTGACTGGGAAGATACAGGAGGCACATGCCTCAGAGTCTCCAGGAGCCTTTTGGTTTTGGATGGCTTCTCTGATCCTGTTGCTGTAAAGAAGTTTGGTTCTTTGCTGCTGTCCTTGCCTGTGTGCCTGGGTCTGTGTGGACTGCTGTAGAGATGTGCTTGTCAAATGTCCTCACACCTGTAGAGTAAATTCAGGAGGGAAGACCCTGGTTATCCAGGTGGCTGTGGGGATATTGCATTGTTTGGGGAGAGTCTAAGGTCAGAACTGTCAATACCTTTGAGGGTTTTGGTGACTGGGAACTGGACTTTCCAGCTTTAAAAATTTCAGCATAAACTTCTTTGCAACCCAAGAAAGCCAAATCCTCTGGCACCAGGAACACAGGCTGACTCCTCTGCACCTCTTGTGCTGAGGAATCCCAGCTTGTAGTGCCAGGCTGGGGCTGCTCCCAGAACACAGGACCCAGGCACAAACCCTCATGTAAAGCTGGGCAAGGGCATTTCTACAGTCCTACCTCTTACAAATGTGCTGTTTGGGAACCTGCTTGGGCAGCTGCTTTTTATGCTCTTGCTCTGAAGAGATGCTGTAGCATTCCTGCATAATTGGGAGCCCTTCTATTAATAATACATGGGGAGCTCATCTTGCTAATATCACCTTCATCTGAGTGCTCCTGCTAAATATTTTGATGGATGAAATGGGTAGAGAGTGTGTTTAAATCCTGTTTGTACTGCAGCAGGTACAAAAGGGACAGCACATCTTTAATTAGACAGGTACATCTGCTTAATTAATTTAGCTGTAAAGCCCTTTTTTTTTTTTTTTTCCCCCTTCCCCTCTTCATTCTTTCATCTAGATGTGGCTGCTATATTAGTTCTGCTCTGCTGGTTCCATAGAAACTGAGCAAAAGAGCTTGGTCTCATTGAGATGCACTTGGCATGCCTGGGTGGGGAGTCTCAGGTCAATGGTCAGCCCCCGAGGGCTTGCAGCAGGCCTGAGTGCAGAGCTGAGGGTTAGCAGAACATGCTAATACTCGTGTAGAACTCTCCCTCAGAAACAACCCAAACAATTGACATTCATTTAATTACTGTAAATGAAACAGCCCCTGCATCACTTTGCATAGTAAAGCCTGTTAATACCAAAAAGGTTCAGTGGGTGGAGGGAGGAATTAGGCTTTTCTAATTGGAATGCAACACTTGAAAACCAATTTGGTAACTAGGCTTGATTTTATTAGCATCTTATTCTGGCAAAACAAATGTTGAGCAAGGAGGAAAACAAGGTAAAGAGGAGGTGGTAGGAACACAGCAGGGACCAGACCTGACTTGCTGTACAGCTTGCCCCCTTCTGAAATGGAGATCTTCTATCACTCTGCTTTCTGGAGAGGCTTTGCAGAGAGACCTGCTTGGAGGTTGTGCTATACCCTATACATTATGCTGTTAATGACCTAGTTCAGAGGCAAAAGGAGCATGTCCAACTGCTCTGCAAACCTTCCTGCCCACCCTCTCCAAATGTCAGATCCTTTGGTGTTCTGTGGTGGAGAGATGCTTGAATACCCCAGGCTGGAGACCCAGTTCTGCAGCACTGTCTCTGCAGAGACCCCCTGGACCTCTCACAAGATTTCCCCTGCTGCCTCCTGTGGTTTCTCACCTTTCCCCATAAGGCTTGGGTGCTCTTTGGCTGCTGCTGCCAGCACAAAAACCTGAACTGGAGCTGCTTTTGCTGCCATCTGGTCACGAGGTGCTGCAGGAGCTGTGGGACTGTGGTGAAGGAAGGGCCAGGGAGGCCTTCAGTGGCTCTGTGAGATTTGGTTTAGAGCAAGGACAGGCTTGGCAGGTTCCTCTGCAGAAGAGGTGGTGATGGCAGGCCCCTTTCCTCAGAGCAGGTTGGTTCTTCAGGAGAGTTGTTCTCTGGAGCTGCTGTGCTGCCACGTGGCAGCTCAGGAGGTCAGGGAAGAGAGAGGTTGGAGCTGTGCTGGTGAGCAGAAGAGGATGGTTGTGTGGCTGAGGAGCACCAGCAGAGCCCAGGTCCTCTCCTAGGCTTACAATCACTCTGGAGTACAGTGAGTGTAACTTGTGTTTACAGGCCTGATCCAGAAAGCTTCAAAGGAGACCAGAAGAGGGGATGAGGACAGATGTAGAATCAGTAACTCCTCTGAGCATCTCCCCTTGCTTTACTGAGAGCCCATGAACACCTTCCAGTTCATTTAAATACTTACCATAAATCTGGCTTTTGCCATGACTTCCAACTCTGAGGCTGAGGCTGCTGCTGCCCTTGCTTCCAGCTGCAAAGAGATGAAGTAGTGCTCTGCAGGAACATGTTTTGAAGTTGATTATATTGCTAAGTATTGGACTGCTCCTAACTACAGACTTCAGACTGCCAGGAAGAATTCGATACCCAGCATGAACTAGGTTGTAAAATGCCAAGGAGCACTTTGTCATCCCTGGCAGCAGGAAGCAGGCACATGGTGGTCCCTCACTGACACCCCCAGCTCCACTCAGGCAGAAAGGAGGAAGAAGAGGAGCCTTTCTCATCCCACAGCCACCATCCTGCCCCCTTGAAGGTAACCTAGTGCTAGGCACACCTAAGTAGCCTTGCACATCTGTCTTGTGCACAAAGCTTGCATGTTGTCACCTAGTGATTAACCCTGACCTGCTCTGTGGTGAGAGCTCCCAGGAGCAGTGATGGGCTCTCCTCCTCCTTCTCCAGCAGCTGTGTCTGCAGGGCTGCCCAGTGCTTCACAAGCTGGGCATGTCAGAAGGGAAAGGCTTTGGATGTCAGAAATTAAACTTGTGCAAACAAGTCTCCTGCAAATGTTAGTTCAGGGCATACCAGCACAAGTGTGATTTGTTAGCCTTTAACTAGGACTATAAATGTTTGCATTCAGTTCCTTTATGTCAAGAAGCCCTTAATGAGGGGAGAATAAATGGTGGCATGTGGCTCATAATCACTGGTGATACATTAGCCAGTGGAAAACCTGCTCAGTTTAAGAAAATCAGGGCAGTATTTATTGCCTGTATGCAGGCATTTGCAACAGCAGTATTTCCTCTCTAGAAAAACACACTGGGATTAATAGGATGGGGAGCATACAAAAGGAAAGGACAATTGACTGCTGAAGTGCCCAACCCAGAGCTGAATGAAGGTAAAAGGCAGCAGTGGGTTCCACTGTCACCCATGCCAGAGCTGGAGGTGTAGTTTGGAGACCCAAGACCCAGTCCTCATGACCCCAGACTTTCACCTGAGTTCAAACAATGGCATCCAGCACCAAGGCACTGAGTAACTCCAGTCCAGAGCTCCAACCTGGCTTAGCCTGGGTTTGTTCACCCCAGGGGAGGAGGGATGAACTCTTGTTACCAGGATGAAGAGCACATCTGAAATGCTGTCAGAAGTGAGATTAGCTCCAGACACACAGCATCTCTGCCTATAAATGCTCAGATGCCAAAGCCAGTAGCAGAGTCCTCTAAAAGAAACAAAAAGCAGCAGTGCCTTAAGCCCAACCTGAAGCACTTGGTCTCTCTGCTGGAGCCTTAGCCTTTCTCTGGAGATGAGGCACCAGGAGGAGCCACAGTGCTGAGCACCAAACAGCAAAGCAGTTGAGGAGAGACTTCAGCTGTTCACTTGTTTGAGATCTGGCAAAACTTAGGGTAAAACATAGTGAGAGAAACTCTGCCTTTGCAGGATTTATTCTTTGAGCACCTCACTGAGTGTCTCAACACAGCCTGGACCTCAGCATGGGATAGCTCCACTGGGGATTAGCTTGAGAAGGCAGCTCTCTTCATGGCAGCAATGCAGGAGGATCTGGCTGCAGGTGCTTGCACCTTCCTCACCCACTCAGCCTCCCTCCCTGGGACAAAAGCAAGGGCTCTGGTGAGGACAGTGTGATGGATAATGCATCAAGGTGCTGCTGCTGCAGCCCTGCAGGTTGTTAGAGTACTCCAACAGGAGCAGGACCTTCCCAGAGCTGCAGGTCATGAGGCCAAGACAGATCAAAGGTTTCCTGAAGGAAATCTCTGCAGCTAGTGGGGCAGAAAAATCCAGCATCAGAGGTGAACTGTTCCTGGGCTGAGGTGTGCTGCCCCATTCCAGCCTACACTGCTTTAGAAGTGTACCCAGGGACCAGGGATGGCTCAAGAAACCCCCAAAGCCACAAACTAATCACAGTATCTCTTCCTGTTGTGAATGGGTCAGGGTGAGAAGTGAAAGCTTTGTGCTAAGGATCTCCACTGGCCTTCACATTCCATTCTCCCAGCAGCCATAAACCAGAGTAAATAACCTGGCAGTGGTGCATGAGTGTCTGCTGCCTGGAGACACAAGGAATAAACCTGTTCAGCTCCTACTGGAAATTCATGTTCCCCACCCCCCAGGCCCCCTGGGCACTGGGAAGAGGAGAAATGCTGCCCCAGGCACAGCACCTGGCCCCAAACTACACACACATTAGGTAGGGAGGTTACTCTGTTTTACTAGGTGCTCCATCACAAGCTACATTTGCTCTCTTTGCAGACACACTGAAGTCATTTCAAGTTTCAATGCACAGCAATAAAAAACTAAACATTTCTTTAATACAATTCTGGTATCACTTCCAAGGATATTTACAATCAAGGCTAATTATTTTACAGATGAGTGTGCTGCTGCTGTTCTAGGCTACTAGAGCAATATTCTCCAAGCACTGTCATGCTTACTGCATGAAACAGCCAGGGTGAGGAGAGCTGACTCTGTGTGATGGGGCTGAGAACAAGCTGCTCCTACTGAAGGTGAAGGAACATTAACCTGCAGTCCTTGAGTCAAGGGAGCTGAAGCACCCAGCCCCATGGGCATGGATGGAGACTGAGCCTGTCAGCACCACTCCTGGCTGGCTCAGCCAGCTGTAGAACACTTCACCCACAGGAGAAGTGTCCCCAGTCCCAGAGCAACACCTCCCTGTGCCCAGGCCTGGGGCTGGCAAGGACAGAAATACAGACACTCTGCAGTATTTGACATGATTTGAAGTTAGCAGGACACTGTCCCAAAAGCAGACACACTGGGGAGGTTTGCTCCTCTAACACTGCATAGCAAGTTGGAAAAGATCCTCCTGCTCCCACAGGGACAGATGCCAGAGGGAGAAAGGGGAGGTTTGTTTCTGAGAGGAAAGTTCAGAGGAAGAAGAGATTTCTGGGCTCAGCCATGCTACATCACTGGCAGATGTCTGAATCTCCTGAGAAGGTCAGGGTTCTAGAGGCAGAACTTCCCCAGGTTCCATCACCACCTCTGGAACCTTGACCTGTAACAGCCTGGCCATGCTGGGGGCTGGGCTTTGGGTGTTTTGTCTGGCTTTTTATTACTGCATTATTATGAGAAGAGAAAGTGTCAGCTAGGAGTGATTCTTGTGTGCCCAGCTTCTGTAAACTCCACGTGTGAGGAGATTCTGCATTTAACTGAAAAGGTGAATTGGTAACAGGTTTGGTAACTGAATGACAGTGAAGATGGCTCCTGCTGGTAGACAGCCAAGTGGAACAGAAGGCAGAGGCATGGGGAAAAGCCAGGGAGTAATTAGGACTTAGATTAGAAAAAGAAAGTGGGGCAAGAGACTTAGGAGCACTGGAAATTATATATATATATATATAGATATATATATATTAGTGTTTAACCTAATTGCTACAAGCTTAATAATTATTACATTTAAAAATGACTCTTCCTGACCCACACTTGACCCAGGCAGCCAGTCTCACCCTTCTGGCTGCAGTAACAGTTTGAAGAGGCTGTTATTCCTCTAGCCTTTGACTACCAGAATGGCCAACTCCTTTCCCATGGCTACAGCAGGCACGTGCTTCACTCTGCAGCAAATTAGAACCACCCCTGATTTGGAGAGTTCAATATTCTGCAGCAAGTGCCACTGCTTGCTGAAAAGCAAATGGGAGCCTTCTCCACCCACCAAGAGCACTCAAGAGTCAGCTCTGCTGTTCCCACCCTAGCTTTAGGGGGCTGGCACAGGTAGTGGGCACAGAGGAGAGTTCACACTGTGCACTTAAGACTTCAGTTCCTTCTCTGTGTCCAACTGCTGCTCCTTCAACAGGGCATGTTCCAAACCACTTTCTAAACTGGCTCTGCCAGAGGTACTCCTGTTTCTGGAGCATGGAATGGGCTCTGGACTTAGGGAGCTTCTAGGGTATCTGATGTTCTATTTACAAGGTGGTGGATAATGCCTTTCCCCTCCAGTTCCTGTGCTCTGTGGCCTTTGAGACTGAAAGGAGCTTATGCAGTGGAGAAAATACTTTCAATCTTCATAGAGCTTCTCTCTAGAACACAGGAGAATCACAGAAGGTGCAAGGTCCTTGCAATAACCTCTTGATCCAGTCAGGATCTGCAAACAGAGAACAAGTTCAGAGCTGGAGGCAGAGATGAGTGATGCCCAAATGGACAAAGTCAGCAGGAACCCTGGTGTTCACCATGCAGGATGAACTGAGAGTTCAGAGGGATCCAACTCCATTTTTATCTTGAGATTCCAAGTGATGCCAGTTTACATCCCACCCCAGGGGGGCCAAGCCTGAGGGCAAGCAGCCCACACTGCAGGATTACATACTCATCTAAACAGCTAGATAGGAAACAAAGGTCAAGGATCACCATGCCCCAAATGTAGTGCTCTCATTTTCTTGACTGAAATTAGACCACAGAATGCAGTCCTCAGTTCCTCTTCCTTTGTTCCTCTGCATTAAAAGGAACTCAAGCCTCTCCCTGCAGAGGTTTTAAGTTCTGCAGCTGATCCTTAGTGCTGACTGGGTACCCACATGCTATGGGGAGAGGAGCAGTATCACCTACACCAGGATTTTGGGTTTTTTCCAAGTGTGCCAGGTGGGGAAAAAAAAAACCCAAAGAGTTTTCTTGCATTGACTGTCCTTCCTCAAACTCTGCAGATGCAAAGCCAAAAGGCTGCCAGGGCCCCAGCCCCAGCAGCCTGCAGTTATCTCTGAAGGATGTAGTTAGGGCAGGTGTGAGCCCTGAGCCAGCAAGGGGCCAACAATTTCTTAACCTGTGCTGGATAAATACAGCTGCACTGAAATAAAATGTCAAAGCCCCTCAGTTCTGGATGCTAATATATTCAACCTGAATATAACCTAACTGCTGTAGCACTCCAGCATGAGTTATGTGTTACCAGCTCCCATTAAACTGTAGTAGTTACACATTCACTTCCACAGGCACTGTTCTGTGGTCAATGCCTGTCACTAGTGCATGGCCACCACCAGGAAAGGCAGGGGACTAGTACTGCACATGGTAACTGCCTGAAGAGAGAAGTCAGTGAAACTAATTCAAGTCATTCTTAAGAATAAGACAGATTCCTGCCCCTTTTTGGCCCCAGAGCATTTTACCTTCTGGGGTTGGGTGCCGTGCAATGCTGTCATGAAGCAAACACCTCCTGTAGACCAGGCTCTGGCAGGACTGGTAGGTGAGAAAGCACCTGTGAAAGGACAAGAGATTTAATGAGAGGTTTGGGATAAGTTGAGCCACAGTAAACACAAACAGGAATACTTTTTATTATTGCAGGTAAATAAAAGTTCCCTAGTGTACCCAAGTGTGTAAGGTCACAACAATTAACAAGGCCAAAAATAGATATACTGCTGGGAAATGCTTTGTCTTTGGCCAAGGTAATTCAGCATACAGTAGAAGAGGTGAAAAGCTTGAGGGTTACTGCCCAGGGAGAGATCCAAGGTGTCTTTAAGGCAATGACTATTTAGCCCAACTAGCAGATACTGTTAGGCAGAGGTTTCTCTGTGACAGGCTGTTGACTTGCCAAGCCCTCAGGGATAGCCACCAGATCCCCAGTACATTGAGGCTGGAAGATTTCCTTTTCTACAGGTTCCAGAATTTGTCTGACTTCTCAGTGTGGCTGTTTCCAATCCTTTCTTATTCAATTACTTTGGTTTCAAATGCTGAGGTAGCTAGAAGAAGCCCTCCCCCAGGTGCTCTTCCAAAGGATGACTTCTGCTTGATTTTTCCCTTGCCTACTTTCTTCCTTCCCCCAGCCTCCCCCTGCCTGGAAAGAAAAGTTAGATGATCAAAAGCATTTTATTTTAAAAGCAGTGAACTGGTAAGAGAACCAAATCCAATCAGTAATGGAAGAGGACAGGTAACAGCCGGCAACAACTGCAATTAACTGCAGCACGGATAACATGCTTTGTGACTGTTTACTCCAACATAAGGAAGAATCCCTGAATCCCAGCATGGTCAGGGCTGGAAGGGACCTCTGGGGATCACCCAGTCCAACTCCCCTGCTCCAGCAGGGACACCCACAGCAGCTTGCCCAGGGTCACCTCCAGCTGCCTTGGCAATCTCTCCACACAAGGAGACTCCACAGCCTCTCTGGGCAGCCTGGGCCAGGGCTCCAACCCCCTCACACCAAACAACTTTCTCCTCCTGCTCAGGTGGCACCTCCTGGGTTCCAGTCTGTGCCCAGTGACCCTTGGCCTGTCCCTGGGCACCACTGAGCAGAGTCTGGCCCCAGCCTCTTGCACCTTTAGATTTTGCTAAGCATTAAGATGAGTGTGTTAGGTTAGCTGCCAGGGGGAATCAGCACAGCTCTTGGAGAGGTTACCTGAGCCAGATGTGGCCGTTGGAGCAGACTGCCTGCTTGCGGTCGGTGAAGGGCAGGATCTCTTTGCACAAGCTGCAGTGCTCTGGAAAAGTCTGTTTGTTCATTTTCTTTAAGATATGCCCAATAAGCACCTGGGAACACAGAGCAGTCAGCATTGGTCACAGCAGCACAGCTGGAGGGTGGAAAGGCCTCTAGGGGTACTGTGGTTTCAAACATGGTACAGGATGCACAGCTCTCTGCTCCTCACTGGAGTCAGAGAAATACAACACATGGATGAGGAGTAATTTTCATTTTACTGTCATCTCCTAAACAGTCCTGTCCCACAGTGAAGGGATACAGAACTTAAGAGCAATCATGTGAAGCTCCTGAAGAAAGTGGTGTCCCATCCCTTTAGAAGATCATAGGATTGTCAGAGTTGGAAGGGACCTCAAAGATCATCCAGTTCCAACCCCCGGGCCTGGCAGGGACATCTCCCACTAGATCAGGTTACCCAGGGCCCCATCAAGCCTTCTTTTAAAAGCTTCCAGGGATGAGGCTTCCACAACCTCTCTGGGCAACCTGTTCCACTGCCTAACCACCCTCATAGTGAAGATGCCACTGAGCATTCCAGCAATGCCTGCTCCTCCTCATCCCTAGCCCAATGGATGTGCTACCAACCCAGTTCAGAGATTACCTGGCTGCATGTCTTCAGCCATCACCTCAGAGTACACATCATGCTTACAGCAGAACACTTATGTGATCAGATTTGCCCTTGACATTTCAATGGATGTAAAGCACATCCCAGGGGCCTGTACAAAGTGACAGCAAACTGAGTAGATAAAATAGAATTTGGAAGTCAGCTTTTAATCAGTATAAAAAGAAGAATCTTGTTTACAAGGTAAGAAAAGCTGAAACTGAAGGTTTCAGAGGGTGCTAGGCAAAAAAGCCAGCTAGTTCTGCCTGAATCCTCTGCTCCTGATGGCCATGCTGTGTGCCCTGCTGGCTCTAAGGCCAGCAGAAAGAACACCCCACTGCCTCAGGAATGGGCATGTCCTTCCTTCCTTCCTCTGTCTTTCTGCATGCAAGGTAAAGGCTGACTTTGAGAGTTCAGGCCATTTAAGGACTTGGGTACTGAAAAGAACTGTTCTCTGCTCATGCAAAGAGGTACAGAGACCTCTGAGACAATCTTGTCAAGCCTTAAGAGCCAGGAGGCTGATGGCAGAGTTCCCACTGAAGCTTCAGAATACTTCAGTGCCTAGTGCAAGGTTCACTGAGCACTTCTGCCACTGCCACAGTCAGGATGCTGCCCTTGCAGTTATGCTTTTATTTTGGTAGGAGGGTGGTAAGTTTAGGTGGAGTTCCTATTGTGCCAAGCATTCAGTTATGCTGAACCTGAAAGTTCAGGCCATGCATGTCACAAGACAGCCAACTTGGTTAACTGAAGTCCTCATGAAGTTTTGAATCACTGGGTTTACCTCATAAAACACAATCACTTTCTGAACCTCTGCAACTGGCCTTTCCCCTGGAGGCTGTGGACCAATGACAAGACTGAACAGCCACAGTACTTTCAGTTATAAATACTTTAAGAAGTGACAATGCAACTCTTAAAATGAGAACTGCAGACAACTGTTTCCTAGAGGTTCTAGATGAAATATGCTTGGCCATGGAAACAAACATCCCTCTCAATCAGTCCATGTTTTAAAGGCACCACCAGCAGCAGAATAACTGTGTCCCCTCCCCTGTTCTCCAAAAGCTCAGGCACGTTTGGACTTTATTGCACCCGATCCCAGTTTCAGCACCTGCATTTCCATTGCCTCCTGCTCCATGACTTGAAGGAAGGACAGCTTAAGCTGCATGCTCAACAGAAGCTGACTGGCAAGGATGACAGCGTCACAGTTCTCTTTCCCACCCCAAGGCTGTAGTTTCATGTAAGGATATGGAGGAGGGAGAAAGAAGGAACCTGTCAGACCGAATCCCCAGAGCATAGAGGGGCACTTACTCGTGCTGTTCTGTCATCATAGCCATCATCAGACATCAGGAAGTCACAGACTCCTCTGGTGGGAATACTGGTGTTCTCTGTGATCCATGTGTGTAGGTACACTTCTCCCAACACCCGCTTCATGTGCTCTCGTGTCAAGTGCATTTCTACTGCCTCAATGTGCGCCTGTATCTCCAGGAGCTTCTCTTCCATTGGCTCACGGCCTCCTCCGTCACTCGACTGAGGAAGGGAATCGTCTGCAGTGTCATCTATGTCCATACCTTTGCCCGTGTCACACAGGCTCTGCTTGCTGCCTTGCTTAGAAGTTCCTTCCTCCTGATCATCCTCGGCGCTGGCCAGCCCAGGGGAATCCGAGATCAAGATTTTGGCATCCTCGTGGGAAGGTCTCCAGGTGACCTCTGAGGGAGCTTTCTGCATTGACTGGTACAAAATCCTCAGGAGGAACAGCTTGAACCGCCAGAAGTAAGTAGAGCCGCAGCTCTCAATCTTCTTATCCAGCGCTTCCTGCAGGAACTGAGGAATGTGCTTGTCCTTCAGGATCTTCCAGCGGACAAGATCTGTCAAGTCCACCTGCCGGAAAAGGTTCTGAACAGAGGATTCCAGGAGCTGTGCAGCTGCCTCCTCAAAAGTCTTAAGGGTCACAAATTGAACTTGGTAGTTTTTGTTGACCGGGTGCAGACCGTTGGTCATGCCCTCGGTGGTAATGACTGCTAGGTAGGCACCACAGGGGCTAACAGCTATCCCGTGAGTCCTGACGGAGCCAAACACTTCCGAGAGCTTAATCAGTTGGTGCTCAAACTTTAAAGCAACGTCTGTGAATATAGGGATCAGCTGCCTCACCTTCCCATCGCTGGAGCACGTGTACACCGTGCCGTTCTGCTTGTCTGCAGTCATGGAGACGATGGGCAGAGAATGCAGCCCCGTCACGTGGGAGTTGTGGACGTTCAGACCCGCTTTGGATATCAACAGGAGACACCAAAACACGTAAGGGCCTCTGGCAGCCACCACTAAGCTACAGCTGCATTTCTGGTAGGGGTGGTAAAGAGGAATACATTTGATACTGTGCACTGGTAACTGGTCCATTTCGTGCCATAGGACTACGGGTTGTCTCAGCGTAAAGTAGCCCTTGACTGCTTTTAGGTTGACAGGAAGGATCTTCACCGGCCCGAAAGCACTGCCCACAATGAGTCCGCTCATCTTTCGGTTGTTATGTTCATACTCCCACCAAGACAAGACACTCGGGGAACTGATCCCAGACTCGATGGTATTGCAAGAAGTAATTGATTCCCTCCCCAGAAAGGGAAGCTGAAATTGCCAGACGGCAATGTTACCGTTTTCAAAGAGCACAGCTAAGAGGACGCTGCCGACATCGCGGCACTCGTTGTTGTGCTTCACCTGCTGGGTGGTGCAGATGCCTGACCACTCCATGCGCACCGGGGTCTGCATGCTGTAGCGCCGCTGAAACTCGGCGAAGTCTGCCAGCTCTCCCCGGGGAGCGTCAGCCTTGGACAGTCTGTAAGTGGCTTCGTACAAACGCTCCCCGTAGATCTCTGTCAGGTCCACCAGCTGCACCCACTGCAGCCGGTTCAGGTTTGCGTGGATGCTCAGGCGGTTGTCCATGGTCAGGGCCGCGAGCAGGCACCTTCCGTTGGCGTCGCAGCCCAACGGCGACCAGCTGGAGTACTTGAACCCTCGCATGGGTGACAGGGACTTCCCCTCGGGGTTGAATACTCGATCCAGCATGAAAGCTTGACTGACTGTTGGATCCACTGAGCTTGCAAACTTCTCCTTGCATTCCGCTACCTCCTTTTTGGGACCGACCTAAAAGACAATAAACAGAACCTTTTTTAAGGCAGGCTTTCCTGGTATTCATTCCCACTTGAAACAGAGCATCCCCTCCACTACACTGTTTAAATGGTTCATTAATGGCACTCTTAAAGACTTAACCTTTGCTGTTGGCCTGAATTTGCATAGTTTTGATTTTCAGCTATTGCATCTCCCTCTGCTGAATCAGGGAGCCTGCTTTCACACTTCTCAAGTGTGTGCTTTAAAGTACTTGGCATAACATTCAAACTGTAAAGCACAACTTCAGGATCCCTGAAATCCACAGGAGACTGGGTCATATTTCACCCTGACATCACGGAGCTATGCATCACAGAATCGCAGCATAGAGCAGGCTGGAAGGGACCTCTGGGGATCACCTAGTTCGACCCCCCTGTTCCAGCAGGGTCACCTTCTGTTCAGGTGGAATCTCCTGGGTTCCAGTTGGTGCCCAGTGCCCCTTGGCCTGTCCCTGGCCACCGCTGAGCAGAGTCTGGCCCCAGCCTCATTGCCCCCAGCCTTGAGCTCTTGCTCAGCATTGAGCAGCTCCCCTCTGGGGCTGCTCTTCTCTAGGCTAAGAAGCCGCAGGGCTCTCAGCCTTTCCTGCTCTCAGAGATGCTCCAGTGCCCTCAGCATCTTCTTAGCCTCTCCTGGATTCCCTCCAGTAGTTCCTTGTTTCTCTTGAACTGAAGAGCCCAGATCTGGACATAACGCTCCAGATGTGGTTTATGCATTTCAAACCGATCCACGCACTAAACAGTAGCAGCAAGCGGTGCATAGATCAGGAGCAAACCAGGGGGGAAGAGACCCTGGAGGCTCCCACATCACTCTGGGGGGGACCTGGCAGGGCAACGCCGGGCACCGCAGACGGGGAGGCATCCGGGCCGGAAGAAGCTAGGCCGGGAAGTGCCGGGCTTGGCCGGACCGGACCGGGCTGGGCTGGGATGAGCCGGGCTGGGTTGTGCTATGCCATGAGGCTCACCTTGAGGTGACAGGCTGCGGAGGGCGCGGGCACGGCCGTGCGGTGGATGACCATTTCCTGCCCGCCGCTGTGGACATCGCTGAGCTGCTCCAGGACGGCGATGCTTCGGGCCGTGCTCACCGACACCCGGTGATCCTCCGACCAGGCCAGCGGTTCCAAGCCGCTGACTCCGTGCTGCAGCCGCACCGCCGGCTCCCTCCTCACCGCCGTCAGACGGAACCCGGCGCTCGGCGCCGCCACCGCCGCCGCCTCCTCCACCAGCGAGTCGAGCCCCAGCGGCGGCTCCTCCTCCCCCGCCGACAGCGAGGGGCTGCCCCCGTGCTCCGCCGCCGCCATCTTACCGCCGCCTCACCGGCCGTCCGGGCCCCAACGCGCATGCGCCACCGCCGCCGCCGAAGCCCCCGGTCGACCCCGGCCGGGGCTGCCCTGCCGCCGCCTGTGCCGCCCCCGCGGGACCGAAGGGACGAGCCGTGCCCCGCCGAGCCCCCGCAGCGGGGCGGCTGCGGTCGGCGGCTCTGGGCTAGCGGCCGTTCCCATGGGGAATCCTCCGTCCGCCTTCTCTCCGCCTCCCCGGGTTGGGCCCGGCCTCCGGGGCGGCCCCGGGGCCTTACGGGAGGCGGTGTGCTATGGCGGCGGGAGGGGAGCTGCTCCTAAACCTCGGCGCGGCGCCGCGGGTAGGTGCGGCGGGGGTTGGCTGAGCGCTCGCTCCTCGTTACCCGGCGCTGTGCGGGGAGCCAAGCTGCCGTCGCGAGTCTGGCCCTGACCGGAGCTCGGGATGGGGACACCGGCCCGCGGCTGGCTCCGGGCAGAACGTGGTCGTTGGGGGGTGGGGAAAAACGGCATTTAAAAAGTTATTAAATGGAGTTTTGGGGGGGTTGTCCCCGAGATGGGATTGATATCTGCCCAGGGGCCTGGTGGCTCGGCAGGGAGTCGGGCCTGGCCCCCTCGGTGGGTGGTGGAGGTTGTGGAGGCAGAAGGGTCGGAAGGGAGCGGGTAGGGAAGGGCAGGTAGGAGCTGCTCTGATCCCCTCGATGGGCTGCAGGGTTCCTTACCCTGTGTTAGCCGCTCTTAACTTGGGAGCTGCCTGCTGGAGCTGTGGGTAAATCTTCCAGGCTTCTGCCTGACTTAGAGATGCTTTGAAATGCTGCCAGCGAGGAGAAGTCGTCTTCTGTCTCAGAACTCCTAATGGTGGGAACGCTGGAGTAGGTGCTTTGCTCCCATAACTTTGAGGAAAGGGGAACAAGAATGGGTTAAAAAAGCTTTTTCCATTTTAAAGCCAAAGGTACAGTGATTCCGGGTTGTATTCTTCTTAATTTTTAAGTTGTTCTTAAAACATTGTGCAAAAGTAGATGAGGGTTAAGTGTTTGCCAGGACTTACCCTGGTTGTATCAGGTACTTTGAGCTTGGGCATGACCACCAGCACTTTTCTCATAGTAAATGTTGGTGGAAGGAGGTTGATTGCCAAAAAATGTGAAGAAACAAGTGGAAAAAGTAACAGAGCTTGAAATATGGTTCATAGGAGGGCAAAGAAAATCAGAGTCTGCAGCGAGGAGTGGGAGAGAGGGGATAGAACAGATGGAGCAGGATTGTGCTAGCAGTTCCCTTGGCTGTTCCTGGAGGGATATGGAGAGAGCAAAAGTTTCTCTTAAGGTGGTTGGAAGATCAGTAAAATAAACTGATTGCTGCAGAAGCAGAAAGAGCTCAGCAAGGCTGATAGTTGGCAAAAACTTAAGTGGGAGTGAAGTGCAGGCCATCTCTCCTGCCCACAGGCAGAAGGAAGCCTGCAGGGATGGCTTTAATGTAATCAGGAGATTTGCAGAGCTTTGGAGAGAGATTTTTAAAGCATGTTCTGCTCAGCTACTGGAGGAGCTAAATGAAATCCTTTAGAGACAAACACTGCACATGACTTTGGGTTTCTGTTTGCATGTCAGCAGTGTTCAGAGGTCTCTGGCACGGTGGTGAATCTGTTAGGGGTGGAACTGTCTGGCTGCAAAAATCAAACTTGGTTTCTTTAGTCGTGGGGTAGGGGACTCCAAAAACAAGGGATCCATTTGTGGGCTGATGATTGTGTTCAGCATGGGATTGTGTTGCTAATTAATGAGTTCTTGCTCTCTGGTTTGGTTTTGAACATGAAAGCAGCCTGGCACTCTGAAAAGAAAGCTCCAGGCACCACATGGAACCCCACCCTCCAAACGTCAGCACAAGCCATCAGTGAGCACCTTCAGGAAACCTGCTCCAGAAGCTGGCATCAAGCAGAAGGGGAGGTCATCACAACAATCTCTTCCTAAGAAGCAGTTAACTGGCAACCAACAGGAAAGCCAGAAGAGGAGACCTTTCATTAAGACATCCAGCCTGTTTCGAAACAACCCTGATATCCCCCAAATTCACAGGTATTTTAGGCAAATGGAAGGAAAAATACCCTTCAGTGTCTTGAATTCTTGCCCTTGCTTGGGCAGAGCAGTTGCTTGGTACCTGTAGTCCCATTGCTGTGTTAGTACAATACTGTTACATCGTTTTTAACCACCCCTTGTGCTTTGTTTTGCTTTGGTTTCTTTCCCCTAACTCAGAGAGGCAGTGCAGCAGGTGCAAGAAAATGTTTTCACTACGGATTCTTTCAGCCAGCTGGACCTCCATCCACATCTGGTGAGTGGCAGGAAGGCTGTGCACCCTGAAACACAGGGGTTTTTTGGGTGGGGAGCAGGTCAGAGAGCTGAGAGATTCACTTGTAATCACAGTGACTGGGACAGACTTGCCAGTACTCTGCCTGCTTGTGTTGCAGACTCTTAGCTCAGTGTGCTGGGCAGTGTCCTCGCCCATCCCCAAACATGCTGTCCCATCACCCTTCCCTGTTTGATGTTGTTGGAATACTGCTCTTTGGGAGTGCAGTATTCTAACAAGTCTGGTATTTCATGATGCACCAGCAATGGTGTCACTCTGACTGATGATGAAGTGTTTTGAGGCCATGGGAGCTTTTATATCTGGTTGCCCTGGGCCAGTAATGTGAAGAATAAGCTTTAGTCTTCTGGTGTTTCCTCTCTCTGGTACTACAGAAGGTAACAAAAGGTACAGTTTGGGAATGAAACCTGTTTACTGTTCTCTGTTCTCTCTCCAGATCTCCACAATAAACACTGTCCTAAAGATAAGTAGCATGACCAGGTAAGCAAATTTGGATAAAGACTTTGCACTTCCCTGCTTTTTAAAGGCACTCATTATGATTGGTTCATTAGAAGTAATTGATCTGGGAAGACCACAGTAGCTGTTGAACTGTCCCTCTTGGCATAGGGTTTGTTGCTTTCAAACTTTGGGGTGAGAAGTAACTTGGAAGTTCCACATCAAATCAGTTGTCACAGCTGAAGGTGGAACCTTGGAGTCCTCTCTTCTCATGTGGCTTTCCTTAGAATCCCCACCAGTGATCTCTACACAGCAGAGATGAATTTGGGGGTTGGGGTAAACAGCTTTGAAACAGTCAGTGGATGTTAAAACCTTAGGATCCTATCCTGTGTTGCATTCCTATTTCCTAACCTGCTTTGTCTGTTATGCAGTGTTCAGAAAGAAACCATCCCTGTGCTGCTGCAAGGCAGAGATGCCCTGGTGAGATCCCAGACTGGTTCAGGTCAGTGTTCAGTTGCCAGTCTCCTGCCCTGGATCCCAAATACAGACCCAAAACCTCATGTTCCCAGCACAGCTCATAAAAGTGACAGGCTGGAAAGCCTGGCATGGGGCTGCTGTGACACAGACAGATGCTGTGCAGGCTTCTGTGACAGCAGAGTGCTGGGACTGGATGTTGATGTGCAGCTGCCAGCCATGGCACGTGGGCCTGTTCCAAGGCTGGTGCTGGGGATGCTGAGCAGAGCTGAGCAGCACACACTCTCCTCCTGTCCAAACTGCAGCAAACTGTGTCTGGGTGGCTGAGTTCCTTGCCTGGGGAGACTTATTTAGATAAATCTTAGAGGGACACCACGACCTCACTGTGTTTGATTTAACCCTTGGGTGGCTTGCCTGTCAAGCTTCTCTTCTGGAAACTTTCTGCTTCATGAAAGCCTTCCCAGGCTGAGCCCAGTTGGAGATTGGAAGGATAAGTGGGGCTTTAATTTGCTGGAATGTTGTAATTGCCACTGTTTGCTTTTGGGTTTTGATGGAAAGTCTTCCAATTTGCTTCCTTTCAACAGGTAAAACTCTTGCCTATGGGATTCCACTTGTACAGTCTCTGCAAGGGATGGAATCCAAAATACAGGTAGGTGCAACACAATTAAATACATTCACTTGATATTAAGATTAATAAAATCAAAATCCAGCTCTTTTCTTCTGGTCATCACTGCCTCTTCTTGCTACAAAGGTCAAGCAGTCTCTCTTCCCCTTGGTTTGTGCCTGTGGCTTAAGTGATCCTCCTGTGCTGGTGAGGTACTGAGGGAACAAGAACCACGTTCCACATGCCCCATGACTTCATGCAGTAGCTAAGTTGTAGATAGGCTGAATGGCCAAGTTTGGAGGAGGCAGAGTGCAAATCTGGAAGCTGGGAGAACTGAAAACAAAGGTTCCTGCCATCCCTGTCTTCAGGAGTAATGAATTTCTCATCTCTGACATGGTGTGAGACTTGATCATTGCTCCCAGTTTGGATCATCTGCTTGACCAGAAAATGCTTCTGCAGCTCTGCCGTCTCTGTGCATTTTATGGAGGGAGGTCATCCTCACTTTCCTCATGGGCTGAAATGTTTCCAGCCCATCCAGGGGTGTTACTTTCTGCAGCTGCTATCTGCAGATGGTTGGCTCAAACATGAGAGCATTTCTACAAGTCAGAAACCCAAGAGTGAAGCAGCATGGGGATGGAATAAAGTGTTGGGTGTGACTGAGTAGGCTTCTGAGCAGGAGAGAGAGGGCAATGCAGGATTGATACTTGAGCCTGTTGATTATTTGACAGGCTGGGAGGGGGAGTTACCCCTAAGTGCTGGGTACAAACTTACACCAAAGCCTTTCAGAGTTCTCTGTGTTGGCTAAGCTGTGGAATGTCTCAGTGGAGCTCTTGTCTTTGCAGCGCAGTGATGGGCCTTATGCACTCATCTTAGTCCCCACCAGAGAGGTAAGTGGCCTTTCTTCTTTGTGCTGCTGTCAACTCTGAGTGTTTGAACACTGTGTTTTAGTGTGGAGAGGTGGATCTACCAGGGACTGTCCTAGGAAACATTGTCTGTCCTTTGGGTCAGAGCTTCCCCTGACAGCAAGTGTTCTCTCTCTGGATGGTGCTGGCATTTGTTTTTGGTGCCATGCCAAAGTTAGAAGGAAGGAATCTCTTTAATTTCCTCATGCAACTGGAATAACTATGAAGACTGGAGAAACTCTCTAGCTCAGTGCATGGGAGGGAAGGGTTTGCCTAGCTCACCTGGGGAGTCAGTAAAACCAATGAAATCAGCTTTGCAGATGTGCAGGTTTACACAAATATTTCATTTATACAGCCCCTTTTTCCAATCCAGAAGTGGGAACTGAAAATGAGGCTTCCAAGAGCTGGCTTCTCCACTGAACTCTCTTCTTTGTCTTACATTATTTGCAATGGCAAAGGCAATTTCAGAGGAGGATCTCAACCTTTCTTCCCTTTTTATCAGGCTTTTTTATATGGCACATGATAATAACTTCCCTACAGAGAATTAATTGCAGGCATCTAGCTGGGGACACAATATTTTATGCAAGCTGCAGTGCAGTATCTCACCTGGGCTCTATGAAAGGAGAAAGCTCTGAAGCTATGAACATTTTTACAGGCAGCAAACTTCCTGCCTCTCTAGGATGCTGTGTGAATACCAAGCATGCAGGAAACTGTTCCAAGGCCTGATGATCTTCAACAGTAGATTAGTATCCAGGTTTTAGGGCCAGAGTGGCTTGTAGTCCATCTTTGCAGTCCAGGGACATTTCAGAGCTCACTTTCTTTTGTTGGTTTCCACAGCTTGCACTCCAGAGTTTTGAGACCATACAGAAACTACTGAAGGTAAGAGTTCAGTGCTCAGTACTCTCCTTCTTTGAACCTCTTACTGCAGGGTGCTAAGCAGCTTCAGTTCCTGTGCATTCAGCTGGCTGTTGAAGGAAATCCAGCAGCTGATGGTCCTTAAATAGATGTTTTTGTCTTTAAGTGTGTGTTTTCCCTGGGGCATGTTTTAGCCTGTTCCATGAACAATTCCATGATTAATTGGAACACCTTAGTGGCACATGGTTTCAGAAACAAGCATCCTTGATTTTCAGGGGGGTTTGTTTTGAGAAGGACCTGCTGTCGTTCAGGTCTAAGAATGGAAACTCTCACAGTGACAAGTGCTGTTGGACTGAAACTAATACCAGACAGATGGATTTCAGATGGGGAGTAGGGCTTGATGAACTGCTGTGTCAGTTGAATGGCTGGAGAAATTAGAAGGCTTTTAGAATCATTAAATGATAGTGCTTTCCTTTTAATTGAGGCAGAGTGACTTACCATGGGGCTAGAAGGTGTCTACATTGTTTATCTGATCCATCTTCCAACTCTCTTTTCTTGTTTTCCCTGGGAAATAATAAGGCACTTTCCAAGTCTTCTTTCAGAGCTGGAATTACCAAGTAAGGTTTTGGTGTGTCATGCTGAGGTTTGCAGTACTTCAGTCTTCTTCCATGCTGGTGAGAAGCTGTTAGGAGTGGTCATTTGATGTTCTTCAAAGGATGAAGTCTGGACTGAGCCCCTTGAATGTTTTTAGATGTAATGTGTAGTGACCATCAGGCCCAGTGCTAGCTGTCACAGTGACCCAAAGCAGAAGCTGTAGATCTTGTCCTGCCTGGCCCATGGAAGAGCTGGACAACTGGAGGGTGTCATCTCATGGTGTCATGACTGAGGGAAGAGGCCAGTTGAGCTGCTCCCAACCCAGCTACCAACTGCTAAGCTCACATTGCCTGGAGCTTGCTTAGGCATCTTCCTTCTTTTAAACCTTAGAAAGAAACTCTTTTTGGAGAAGCTATTTTGCTGGCAAGCAGTGACCCCTGCACGCTTAAGCCTGTTCACATGTCCTGCATTGGTGCTGTCCTTCCAAGCTGTGCTCTGCTGCTCTCCTGTTTCCTCTGGGCTGAGGCAATGGCAGTGCTGGGCTTTTGATTCTCTCCCCTGCCAGGATTGGGCAGTATTGGATTCAGGGAAGGGTTGGGCCTTCACTGGCAAAAACTCCTGCCAGTATCAGGGGGACATTAATGTTCACAGAGGTGGTGGCTGCATGCATGTGGTCTGTCTCCATGTATATAGATATATAAACTTTATGGGTCCTGTGTTTGTCTTAAGCTTTCCTTGGCCACAGGAAGATACTGCTTCAAGGCAGGATGAAGGAATAGCAGTGTGGCTTGCCTTTGAACATTTAGGCTACATGGGGAGAAGGGAAACAAATATTGTTGTGATTGGAAGTGGTGCAAAAATGATTGCATTTCTGTCAAGTTCCAGGGCTGGAACTAAAGAGGCCATTGATATGTAGCTGTGGGTGAGAGAGTAGATGCAGGCTGCCTGTTGGATCAGATCAGATGCACACTGCTGTCAGCCCCAGTCCTTTCTCTTGTTGCCAAGAAACATCATTTCTTTTTCTGGATTAGGCTCTGTCTGTTTGTTAAGAAGAATCTGTTTTGGTCTTGGTTTTCCTTTCTGTAGCCATTTGCCTGGATTGTGCCTGGAGTGCTAATGGGGGGAGAAAAGAGAAAATCAGAAAAAGCCAGGTAGGAAGCCAGCTCCTTAAGCTGTATCTTGTGTTCTTCTGCACTGCAGAGGTTTTATCTGTTGCTCTTCTTTAGAGAGCTTCTGTTACTGGGGGAGGGGATTGGGAGTTTGGGTCAGGCTGTGACCCCCCCTGGAGCTTACACAGACACAGTGCCTGGGTGAGCAGGAAGTATTCACTTCCCCAGTTGGATCCTTTCCTAAAGTGTTGATGAGCCTTCTGAGAAGATGATCTCTTGTGTCAGGAGTTTGTTTTTCTCCTCTTCTGACAAACACCTGTATTTGCTTACCACTGAGTGCTGTCTACAGTATTTGTTATAGGGGAAATTGCTTCCTGGAGAAGAGATTTCCTGGTGTTAAAAATCTCCTGCTTTTCCCTTTTCAAGAATTGAATTGTAAGCTGGTAATCCAAAGTGGGATTTTCATTTCTCTCTATCTAAGCACACACAAGAAGAAGTTTACTCTTGACAGTGGGGGAAAAAAACAACCCAAAAGATCAATTAGAAAAGAAAAAGTAGCTTGGGTGGTTTAGATTTCTCAAGTGTTTTTAATATTATGATTTATTTCCACCTTGTCCAGATTGCTGAGCATGCTTCTGAATATCAGTAATGGGCAAGGATAAAACTGAGCTGGGTCAGAAATTCCACTGCTAATTGACTGCTCATTTTATGGTGGCCATGGTTTTTTGTCTCTGGAGGTTCCTGGGGCAGAGTTGGCTGCTGACCTGTCTGGGTTTGCTTGGTTGGTTTCTCTGTGTCTGTGGTGGGTTTCTAACCAGGTTAGAAACATCCTCACTTGCAGAGTGGCTGCTGACCTGTCTGGCTTTGGTTGGTTGGTTTCTGTGTGTGTGTGTGTGGTGGGTTTTTGGGCAGGTTACGCCGAGGGATCAACATCCTCATCTCCACCCCTGGCCGCCTGGTCGATCACATCAGGTCCACGGAGTGCATCCATTTCCGCCGCACCCAGTGGCTGGTCATCGATGAAGCAGACAGGTAAAAACAACTCAATCTTACACCACTCGTGGTCAGTGACCTCAGCCAAGCAGCAGGTGTCCTCCAGGGGCTGGGAGGAAATGCCCCCTTTGGACAGGGGATTGTACAGAGCTTCTCTCGGGCTCTCCTGGCGTGTCTGACCCCGGCGGAAGCTGAAGGTGGGATGTGGAGCTAGCTGGGCCCACAATCTGATCAGCTCTAGCACTGCCCCTGCTCCTAACTGGCTCATGGAGTATGAGGACTTTCTTCTCATTCCTTCCAACATCACCTCTGCTGTTCTGGCAGGATCCTGGACCTGGGCTTTGAGAAAGACGTAGCTGTGATCCTCAATGCTTTGAACGCTGAGAGGGAGACACGGCAGAACGTCCTGCTCTCAGCCACCCTCACAGAAGGTAGGTTAGAGGGAGATGTCTCTTTTGGCTGACCATTGCACAGGCAACTGTAAAATATGATGGAGTCTGATTACAGCCCAGTCTGAAGCCCTTTGCAGAAGTGGCACAATGCCTGTTGGTTTCTTTGGGCTTATGGCACTGGTCCTTCGTGACTGGGATTTCTTTCAGTGTATCTAAAATATGTGTCAGAGATTCCACAGCAAAGTCATGAACCTGGGAAGCTCTGGTGTGTGTCTGTGCTTTAAAAATGCAGAATTAAGGCAAAAAGCTGATGACAGCATAGGGCAGCTGTTGGGTGGTTTGCTCTGTATCATCCAGAAGTCAGTTGCTGAGGCAGGAATTGAGCCGGGCCCCATGACTCCTGCCCTCACAACAGAGTGAAGATCTGTTGGGTTTTTTTCTGCACACAGAGTTAAAAAGCAGGACTGCCAAATGCTGTCTGTCTGGTCAAGACTTTTATGTGATGTAGAATAGCACAGTTGGCTGAAGTAGCACCTTGTGATGCTTTTGGTGGAGTCCACAGCAGCTAAGCCCTGAGAAGTCTGAAGTTTGTGGAGGTGTTCTGTCCATGTCTGAGGCATGGCTCATGAGTTCCTTGCCCTTCACTGCTTCTCACTTGAATTGCATTAGTTGGATTGTTTTCTGTGGCTATATCATTGCCCTCCTCAGCAGCATCCCAGGCTGCACCTCATGTGTTTTTCATCCTCTGTGATTTAGGAGTAACACGACTGGCTGATATCAGTCTGAATGACCCCATCAGCATTTCCATAGCAGATGAAATCCAGAAGGCACACAGACCAGCATCACAGACAGAGTCACAAGCCAGTAGTTCATCAAACTGCATGGACCAGGAAAACTTTGCTGTTCCAGAGAAGCTCAAGCAGTATTTCATGATAGTCCCCAGCAAACTGAGGCTTGTCACATTAGCAGCTTTTATCCTAGAGAAATGCAAGGTGAGATTCTGTGTCCATTTGTATTGCTCAGTGGCCCTTTGTCCTTTCCAACTCCTTTACCTGTTACTCTCTCAAGGCTAGCATGGGTTAGATCTAGGGCTTTGAAGTGCATCTGGTGTCCAGGGAGCCATAAGAGAGCTGAGGTGCTGTTGTCTCTCTCCTGTTGGTAGTGAAATACCTGTGCAGCATGTGGGCTTAGTCCACAATCCTTTCCCAGATAATCTTATCTCCAGAAGTGGAAGCCACCTAGATCTTACAGTGATCATGGAATTGAGAGAGGCCTGAGGAAATGCTGCTGTGCAATTTGCTTCTTTTCCTTGCAGTTTGAAAAGCACCACAAGATGATCATCTTCTTCTCCAGCTGTGAACAAGTGGAATTCCACTATGAGCTCCTTCTAAATGTCCTTGCAGGAGGGATAGAGTCAGAAGAACCTGAGCATTCCTCTGTCTCCTCTGCACCCTTACAGTTTCTACGGCTGCATGGCAACATGGAGCAGGAAGTAAGCACTCTCAAAATGTCAGGATATGCAGTTTTATTCCTGATTCCCTCTGATTTATTGTGTGGTTATTTTGGGGAGGAGGGCAGAAGAGAGGACAGAAAGTCATTTCACCTCTAGGGGCCTCACTCTTCCATCTGCTAATGAGAATAAGAATATTGTCCCACTTCTGGAAAGTACCTTGGTAGCTGTGTCTGGAAAACACAGCTGAAGAGGCAGGAGGTGTTACTGCAACAAGCTGAGGCAGCCCTTCTGTGTTCCCAGTGGATACACTTCAACCATTTAGGTATCCATGGTTCTCTGTCATGCAGCAGAGCCAGGCTTTTCATGCTGAAGGAAAACCTCATCCAAGCTCCAAAACGTTACTACCCAATAAGCTGCCACCATTAAATGAGGGTGGAACAGTTTGGCTTCTGTTTTGGAGAGCAGTATCTTGACAGACTGGGGTGGAATAATAGATCAGTGATCACCCCAAAATGGATCTAGGTTTTGGCAGGATAGGATGATGGGAATGGAGCTTGCTGCAGAGGTCTGAGAGGCCAAGAGAAGAGTGTCAGAAGAACTGCAACATTTCTCTCAGTAGCTGAGGGATCTCCCTTGAAGGTTCAGCCCCTGCTCCTGCCTGTGGTCTGTGATGAAGAGAGTTCCTGCTCTACTCTGAGCTGCACAGCAGAGATGGCAAATGATTGGAGCTTTTTTTGTTGCTGAAGCAAGAGGTGAAGAGCCATTGTTTTTTCTCCCTCTTTCCCATCCTGTGGAGACCAGAAACATGTGCTTTGCTGTCCCTGCAGTCTGGCCTTTCCTCAGCCTGCCTGCCTGAGCGAGTGAGCAGGCCTGGTCTGGCCCAACTCTACCCTGACCAGCTGTTAAGCCAACAGAACACCACTAAGTAGCTGGCACCAGGGGAAGGGTTTTGCCTTTTTAGTACCCAGTGTGTAATTAGTGCTTGATGTCTTCAAATTAAGAGCATTAATGGAGCTAAATTGTGGATCCCATATGGTACTGCTGAGCACGGCTGCTGTCATTGTCAACAAGATGCAGCGTGCTCTCTCCTTCAGTGTTTGTCAGCAGAGGGTTCAGTGTGTCAGCAAGGCCCAAGTTCCCCTTCTCTCCCAGAACAGCACCTCTAGCTGGGAGTCAAGTGGGTGAGGTTTCTTCTGGAGCACCAGCAGAACAGGACATTCACTCAACTCCTAGCTAGAACTCTGAGGAGGAAGGCTTGAAACCTGGCAGGAAGGATAGTTTGGAAGGAGGAAGCAAAAGGGCCAGGAAGGAGATGGGTGTAGTGTTGCTGAGGCCAGAGGCAGCCTGAGCTCTGAAAAAATGGAAGAGTAAGTAGAATTAGATCAAAGGAGTGTGAGTGTGTAATTGTTTCCCACAGCTAAGGAGAGGGAGTGTAGGTGGACAGATGGTACTGGTGAGTGAAGACCAAATGCTCAGAGGTTGTCTTGTGTAATAGCAAGCATTATTGTGATGTAATGTGGGCTGGAGAATCACTTTCTGTTGCTTCTGTCAAGAAAAAAAACAACACACCTCGAAGGAGTCAGTTTAACTGGAGTGTGCTTAGGAAGGTTTGGGGACTGACAGAGCAGAAGGCTTCTGGAGGTGGGTGAGGAGCTGGGCTGGCAGGTTCCTGCACGTTTGGGGCTCAACAGCTCAAAGACTGCCAGTGAGGTAGTCTTTTTGGGACCTGGGGGCTGTGGACAGCCCTGCCTGGGAACCTGAGCTTGTGTTAGAATTGAGGGCTGCAGGAATTCTGCTGGTGCAGACCAGTGATGAGGGCAAGGCTGAGAAGCATCTGCCTGTGACTCCTGTGGGGAGAAACCACCTCTGCCCAGTGTCAGCAGCCCTGTGGGTGACCCTCACCAGTACCAGGCCTTCTTTTGTGAGAAGACCAGGGGAGGGTGCCCTGGGAGCTCTGTGGCAGCTGCCTGCAGGGCCCAGGAGTCCTGCCTCCTTGAGCAGTGCTTTCTGGCCAAGGTCTCATCTCTCCTGCCCTGTTACTTTGAAGACTTATCCCACAACAGTTTACATGAGCAACTGCAGCCGAGCATCCCCAGTAGTTAATAGTCAGTGTGCTGCAGTGACTGTCTGCATGCCCCATTGGGCACGTGGTGAGGCTGATCTCTTGTGACGTGGCTCCATCAGTCTGTCCACAAAAGGGGCTTCTCCTGCCATGGTGGGACTGGACACAGCTTTTTCTTGCCTCCACAAAAGCCTGTGTTCCCAAAAAACCATGGCAGTGCCCTTGTTGCTGCTGCCTAATCTTTTGTGGATCTTCTCTCCGTGTACAACAATTGCTGCTTCTTGGGCATGCACAGGCCACACTTCTGTGCAAACCCTGGAGGTGTTAGCTGCTTTGATTTGACCAAATGCCTTCAGACTTGCCCCAGACCTTGTGCCTTCCTGCCTGAGGCCACTGCAGATTTGTTTTCCATTTGCAGGAAGAGTCTGACTGGAGCTCAGGAAGTCAATTCCTTTGCATCTGAAGCTCTGTGTGATACAGGGCACAAGGCACAGTTATTAAATTGTTACATGAGCTAATTTACTTTATCTTTGAGTGTAATGTGCATAAGCACTCTTAATTTTTCTCTTTAAATCCTCTAGGAAAGAACAGAGGTCTTCCAGGAGTTCCTAAAATCCAAGACTGGCATCTTGCTGTGCACTGTGAGTAACTTGGAGTCCCATTGCAGCTCCTCACTAATGGGCCTGTCTGATACTTAATGGTAGAGCAGAGGCTTTGGCACTGAGCTCTAATGCCAGCTCACTGTCTGACCTTGAGGAAAGTCATCTCCTCTTTCTGCCTCTCACATGTTAACTAAAGGCTGGTGCCCTTTTTGCAAACAGTTGGATGATCTTTTGCTGCATGCTGCCATATACAGGAGCGTGTGTCTTGTACCAGAGGCCTCTAAGTGTTTTGCATGGTCTTGTGTCTGGCAGAATGTGTCTGTTTGAAGCTGGAGCCTTGCCCTCTACATGCAGCCAGTAGGATGCAGTCCTCATGTGTAGTGTTGCCCCATAACTGCCAGGGAAATTGGATGTCACTTGGTGTTTCCCATCTTAATGACTTACCCCAAGGTTAAACCCAAAACCCTGCAGGGATGGAAGGGAAGCCCAACCAGAGGATGATGTCATTAGAAATGGACCTGCTCTGCTGCTCTCCATGCTTTGCCCTTCAAGCCTCCTTCAAGGGTGCTGAGGGAGAGGTGCTTGGCCTCTCCTGAAGTTTGCTGGCACCCTTGTGTTGCAGTGGCACCTTCCTCTTCTGGTTCCTGCCCTGTGGGTGCCACAGCTAGCCTGCTGCAGTGGTGCAGAAGGCTGCACGATTTGCTCTCTAATAGTGGCAGCTGTTGATCTGAAAATGTGTGAATCTTGGCGATTTCTGTGCACTGCAGACCTGTAAATTACAGTGCTGGGGAGTAATTAGAGCTGAGAAACCCTCTCCAGCTCTGAAGTGACTTCTCTTCTTGCAGCACCTTGAACTTCAAGGAAACTAGTTGCATTTTTTTTTTTTTTCAGAAAGGCCTGAATTTTATCTCCTGTTTATGCCAGCTTAAAGTAGAGCTTCCCTGTGTATGGGAGTGTTTGATTTAGCACTGCCAAATGATACATTGCATTGCCTCTAAAAGTGTACTTGTTACATGCTAGTTGTGTCCTGCTTGTGCGTGCAACCTTTTGATGAGCTGATCAAGGTCAAACTGCACCTTGGCAATCCACGAGTGGAGACAGAGACAACACTTCAGTGTCTCAGCTGAGGAGGATAGCAAAGCTTAAATCATTCAGTGGTGGAGATTTAGTGTTTTGGAGAGAAAAAGTCTTTGGTAAATTTTAAATAATAAATAGCTGACCTTTGTTATCTCCTCCATGCACTTGCTGTCTGTGACTGAGGAGTTTCAGGGGACATGTCTTGCTGCTGAAGAAGTTGAAGCCTGATGACTTTGGAAAGACAGTGAATGCTCAGTTTTAGCCAAAGAGGAAAGAGAATTATTGCAGTCAGTGGGATATCAGTTCCTGGGTGAGGCTGTTTGAAGGGAGAATGCAGCCTGTGGCAGGAAAACACCTGCCAGGAAACGTACAGCCGTTGACAAGGTAGGAGGAAGAATAAGTTGGATAAAGAAGTCCCAGTGGATGGGATCCCCTTCTTGAGACACAGGAGATGTGGTTTGATTTCCTGCCGTGCCACAGACTCCATACAGGTGGATGTGGAATTGTGATGACAAGGCAAGTAGCCACGTGGCAGCTGAGCAGCGATAGTCGATAGTCGTGTGTTTGCTCCTGACCTGTCAGAAACGGGAGGCAATGTGAATTAACCTGGACTGCTATGAACAGGGTGGTGTAAGGCAATGCATTTCTCATAACCCTCCTTCCTTTCAGTCTAAGCTACCCTGCATTTACAGCAAGGCAGGGCTGCAGATCCTGGTGGTGACAGTTTCCGTGGCTCAGCTGGTGCATGGTTAGCACGTTAAGCGCAGTAAGTTGCGTGCCTGAGTCCAAACTCTCTCCCTGCTTCAGCTCCCCATCTGTAAAATGGGGACAGTAGCCCTGCTCCATCTTACAGAGATGTTGGGAGGACAAATGCATTGAAAGCAGGAGGTGGCCTGTTACCACAGTAATGGGGACCATATGGACACCTTAATATAGAGATACACTTTGCAGCACATTACAGGTGCCTCCCCAACGCAGATGTCCAGAGGGCAGCCAGGCACTGTGACCACCTCCTGCCTCCGAGGGCATTGCTTTTTCTGACACTTTCCTTCAGATCAGCAAAAATCTGGTGCAGAAAGGTGGTTCCTTTCTTTTCACTGTGAAACCACCAAGTTTTTGAAGCCTGGCTCACAAAGGAGCAACAGACATAACGTTGCTGTCCTTCCCTTGTCCCTTATGCCATGTTCTCCACCCATCTTTCCGCTCTAGTAAGCAATGGGACCTGCTGTTCCTTTTATTAATTTGCTCTAGGTCAGATGTATATTAATCTATTCCATAGAATCAGCTTTTGCCAGACCATATAAGCTGGCAGACAAGAAGAGAAAAGGCAGGGCTCTGTCTCTCAGAGGGTCTCATCCAGATTTATTTCTCTCTCCTTGCTGAAGTTCTCTCTCTGTGGCTTCCTTTGGGATGTGCCTTTTAAACAAGTTCATCTCTTCCAGGGAGAGAGGAAAGATCATTTGGAGATGGTTTGCTGTTTACTCAGTCAGGCTAACTCATCTTGCCAGTTTTCTGGCGGCCCCAGCCAAGAGCTTTCGCCTCTGACAGCTTCTGTGCTCTCTCCTTCCTCCTCTGATTACGCAGCCCAATCTGTCACCCTGCCGACGGGGGTCTCTACCCTGCTGATGGCTTTCCACACTCGGCAGTAATGACTTTTGGCAGCCCGGGAAGGCGCGAGAGCTCCTTCCCCAGCTTGGAGAGGCGTCCGGCCCTCTCTGCCTGTTAGCTAAAGCACTTTGTGAGCTTCTTTGGTAAATAAATGAGTCATTTTAATCCAACTGACAGCCTGGCACCTGAGCAAGCTGCCTTCCATCTGTACTTCTAGGCCTCATGTAGGCAGCCAATTGTCAAGCTCAGGGCCTTCAAGACCTCACCATTGAGTGTCTTTCAAAAGCAACTTTAGCAATTTCCTTTGCCCTAATTAGACTGTGGGAGAGGGGCTGAGCAAACCCAAACTTCTGTGCCTGTGTGGCTTCTGGTCTTCTGCACCCATGTGCCTTGCTTTCAGCGTGGCCTCTCTGCCCTGCATCTCCTTGCTCCCCCCCACTCTGTCCCTCGCCACCACCGGCACAGGAGCTGTTAGGAGCAGAAACGTTCAGCGTTTCGGGGGGCCCTCAGGTGGATTGTGCCTTGCTCCTGTGCCATTCTGCAGCTTGCACTTGGCATCAGGGCAGGAACGTGGTGGAAGCTTCAGATGATGGTGTTTGCTTGGCATCTGGGTTTTGGTTATGATGGCAGTGGTGTAGATCATTTCTCCCTTCTCCTGTGACGTGGTCACTTAATTGTCCCTTCCATTGCCCACTGGAGGAATCAGCAGTGACCTGCTGAGGTGTCACAGCCTTGGTTTCCCTGTTACTAAGGAGTGGTGGTGTGAGGTCATGCGTGGGAAGGGGAATGCCATCTGGGGCAGTGGAAAAGAGAGTGGTAGATTGGAAATAGATCCATAGATTGGACATCTCTTGATCCTGAAAGCACTGGCAGCAGGTTAGGGCTTCTGTGTGTGGAATAAATGTAGTGCTAGCAAAACTGGGTAATGGTTGCTTGAGCTGCATTCTCTTTCCTGGGTAAGGTGACCCACAAGTATTTTTCTAAAGATCTGAGAAGGAGGAAACTCATGGACTCTGCCAGAGAAGAAAGCAAATCAACTCAAGCTTTGGCTCCTAGTTCTACCTTGCTGGTGTCTACTGGAGTCTTTGAGGAGCAGGAGCTACAGGAGATGCAGGTGGACTGATACTGAGGAATCTTTGAGAGTTTGCAAAACACTCCAATTACCAGTAAATCCCAAGACACTTCTGAAAGAAAGCCAAGTTAAACCCCAGGAGAATAGCTGCTGCTATGTGTCAGTAACAGCTGAGTGGAGCTGGTGGCATTGTGAAAGCAGTAGTGAACACAAGGCTGAGGAGGGGAGAGAGCCTCCTCCTAAAATGTTGTCCCTGGCTATTTAGGAGGCTTTCAGTTAACCTTTTCAACTCCCCTCCCTGCTTTGGCAAATGCACATGGGAAGAGTATTGTCTGCAGCAGTAGTTTCCCAGCTAGAGGTGTTGAGAGGAGCTGTCTTAGAAGAGGAGGGAAAGAATCCTGGTGGATGAGAGAGGGATGGCTCCTGCCCCTGCCACCTCCTTTTCCTCCCCATGTTGAAGTTGCCTGCTCCTGACCTGTTTATTTTGGGTACACTGACCCCGTCCCAAGGTCAGAGCCTTCTCATCAAACACAGCCTTTCCCACAGAGGTGGCTGGGCGTGAGAGGAGAGCACAGCACAGGGAAATGCCAGAGGCTTGTCAGCATGGAAGTACAGAAGAGAGGCAGCCAGATCAGGATCAGACATCAGCACTGCTGTCTGATCCTGCTGCAGAGTTTATAGCCTTGTTATCCTGGTAACTGCTGAACACCTTCCCCAACTTCTCTTGATTTATTTTCTCCAGCCTCTTTTAAATGGCTTTTTGTACATCTGTTCCTCCTGACTCTGGGAACAAGCCCTTCCTTAATGAGCATGTTGGAGCAGAAGTGTGTGTTCTTTCAGAGTGGGCTCTGTGGAAAGTGTCTCCTCTCTTACTGCAGTTGGAGCCGCAAAGCAACCTGGCTAGTGCTTACAGGAAGGCCTTTGCTGCCAAAACATCAGCTTCCTAGCCTTTTAATGTGTGTGGGAGTTGCATGAAAACACTTCAGTGGGTGGCTGACACATTTTTAGTACATTAAGCTCCTGCTTACGTCCTTAATATATTCTATTTTGCAACTAGCTAAAAGATACATGTGTTCCAAAGCATTCCCTAACAGAGTTAGAGCTGCACACCTGCTCTGCCATGGCATGTGCTGAATGTAAAATCCAAGGAGTATGTGAGGACATTGCTAATGAACAGATCCAGAAGGGAGATTGAAACATGGTTGCACTCTGGTTTTGAACAGGATTTAAACTCTCTTTTCTCTTGGAAAGGCTATGGTTTGGGAGCTGTGAGTAACTGTGAGGGTCTCATGCAAGTCCTTCTCCAAGCTGGTGGGTTTTCTCACCAGCTAGCACATCAAATAACACTCCCTGCAGCAGCTTCAGACTCTTCTCTTTGGGGCTGAGTTTTCTTCCTCCAAATCAAAGCCAGGCTGGTGAGAATTTAAGGGGTAGCTGAAGTCCTCTCTCCTTCAGCTGTACTCCAGCTTTCTGCAGATCCTGCTACATTGTTTGGTGACCTTTCATTAGAGTGCCAGGTGACCTGCAAGTCCTCTGCTCCTCAGCTTCAGACCATCATCTAGGAAACAACTAAATGTTTGTAGGTAGAGATCAGTGCATCTGTAGGCAGTCCACTTAGTGCCTAGGATCCTTGACTGTTTGCTTTAAGGCCACTTTCCTTTTCTGTCTCTCTCACTGTTTGGGTAGGAGGTGCCCATGAGCAAGAACCACTAAGACAGTTGGTTCTTTCAGGCATAGTGTAAAGGGACTGCAGTGGGCTTCTGTAATTCAACACCACTCCCCTGAAATAGGTGTTTTTACATGCTTCAGGCTGTGGGCCATAGTACTGGGTCCCTTCTGTTGTATTAGTCTGTTAGCAGTATTCCTTGTGTTTTAACCCTCAGCACTAGTTCTGACCTTCAGTCCATCTATCTCCAAACTAGGCAGATAACATTCCTCCTTGCATAGCCAGTTGTTTCCTGCCATAATTGCCACCCCAGAAGAGTTTGTTCTTTGCTGCCACCCTGAAAGCCTTTTTACTGATTTGCTCTTCCTCTGACAGGATGTTGCAGCACGTGGCCTAGACCTGCCCCAGGTGACGTGGATCCTGCAGGTAGGTTTGCTGTGTGCATGTGTATGAAGTGCAGTCTTGCTCAGACCAGTCCAGACCCTCTCTCTGCAGTTTGCTGCTCTTTGTGCTGATGCCCTCAGGTGTGGGAGACCCAGATCCTCCTGCCTGCAGGGTGGGGACTCAGGGTTTTGCTAGGACACAGCATTGCTGCCATATCTTTGGTTTTGGCAGTCAGTTTTCCTCTTCAATGACTCCAGTGATAGCAGCCGAACAGTAATATTCCACTGGCTGGGAGGAAACACCCCCTGTTACACCCCCCCAGGAAGCCAGATCTGGTGAAGTACTGGTCATCTCTCTTGCACTGCTGTGTTTCTGTTTTTCTGAGCTTGCTGGGGAGGCAGCTCCATGAGGGGTTTGAAGTGTGATCCTCATGTTAAACATCAAGTAGCCCAACAGTGTCTGTGCAATGACCTGAATGTTTCAAGTGAGGCTTTGCTGGCTTGGGCCTGGGGCTGGGTAGCTGCAAGCATTCAGCTTTCAGTGGAACTGCATAGTTCAGGTTTTCCCTGGGAAAAAAAAAAAAGCCAACAACAGACTGAAAACCCAGCACTGCTGCAGTGCTGTTGACAGAAACACTGTCTCTGGAAAAAAATAAACTAAGGAAGATGGATTGAACCTTAAAAATAGCAGCCTGTCATTTCAAAGAGGAAGCTGAGAGTGTGAAGCAGATTTCATTTTTTATAAAAGATTTATAATTAGAAAAAGGTTAGTTGAGTTGAGGAAAAACTGATCCAGGGATTCTCTGTGTGGAGTGACACCTGGGTGAGAAGAATAGGGCACAGAGCCTTAACAAAGCTCTTGAATTTCTGCCTCATCCCTTCAGGTAACAAATTGGATTTTAATTTTGTGGGTTTTTGTAAAGAAGGGAAGCTTTTGTAGCAGCTAGCTGGTGGGAGAAGGCTGGGAAAGTGAAGTCTTTAATTCCCAGCTCTGTATATTAATATAATTTAACCAAAGATATAGTTGCCAGTGTTAGAACACAGTGCAAATTACCTCAAGCCCTGGGAGACTTCTGTGTGTCCAGAAGGTGAAATCTCAGCTGTCCTGAGAGCTGTGTCCAAGAGCAAGGACCTGCAGGGAGCAATTAGATTGCTCACAGCATCTTACTCACACCTCTAGCCAGTAGAAACTTTGCCAGAGGGCACAGGTATAAACACTAGAGTGGGCTTTGGTTGTTGGGTTTTTTCCAGTTCAAGTGCTGAGGGCTCGTTTCAGAGCAGGATCTCTGTGCATGTTCATTTTTGCAGGAAAGAGAGGAGGGAGAGAGGAAGAGGGGGAGGTTAAAGGGAGGCAGAGATGTCTCCCTTTATCAGATCTTGCAAATGGCTAGGCAGTTTGGTTCCCAGAGAAGTAAATGAGAGGCATTGCTCTATTGGGGGGGAGATTTAAGCAGTGTTTTCCTAGTAGCTGATAGTTGTAGACAGGAAGACGATTGCTACCTGTATCATATACTGCCAAAAGTGCTCTCATCTCTCTCAGATTTCCTCTGCCCAGTAAGCAGCAATGCTTTGCTTTAATCAAAGCCATTTAGCCCAACTCCAAACTTGAATCCATTGTCTTTTATTTCCAGTCATGGCAGGCAGCTTCCCACTCTGTCTGGGCAGTCTTGGGGCTTGTTTGGTTGGAGGTTTTTCTTGTAAGGGAAGCAAACAGGTTCCTGCCGTGTCTGGATAGAAGTAAACTGTAAAAGGCAAAGAGAGACACTGAGATGGGGAAAGTGTCCTATTATCTGTCCTATTATTGGCTACCATGTCACATTCACATGTCCAAAAGAACCTGCTGTGGCTGAGGGGGCCGAGTGACAGTTCCAGGGATGAGAACACATCAACAGGCCGATTCCAAGGGAAGGTGTGCAGCATGTGGGCTTTGCCGAGATCCCTTTTGTTTCAGATGAGCAGGCTTGAGCAGCTCGTTTATAATTAACATGCTGTGTTCTCCTAATTCCACCTCTTCCCTTCTCCTGGTCCCTCCCTTCTCTCGGCAGTACTCGGCTCCGGCGTCACCTGCGGAATACATCCACCGGGTGGGGAGGACAGCGCGCATCGGCTGTCACGGGAGCAGCCTGCTCGTCCTGGCGCCTTCCGAGGCAGCCTATGTCAGCTTGCTGGCTTCTCACAAGATTAAGTGAGTCAGAAATGCCAACCAAAGTTTCAGCTCATCCTTGCTAATTAACCTTCCGTGGCACTTTCAGCGGGACTGTGTCTCGGGCAGGTTTTTAATAAGAATTATTAATTCTTGTGATCCTGGAGCAGCCCCAGACTGGCAGAAAAAAAAAAACCCCAGCCAAACAGAAAAGAAAAGAAAGAGGAGAAAAGGAAAGTGTGTGGAAATCATCAGCCTGACAGATTGTGAGTTTGTGTGGTGAGGGGCAGAGAGGAGACCGTCGTCAGAGATCCTCTGCACTCCGTTGTTACCTCTCTGGCCCTGGGTTCAAATTGTGGCTATGTGGAGATCACAAGTCAAATGAGCCTGTCAAATGCTAACTGGCCATCTGCCTGCAGAGCACCATATTGTCAGAGATTGTGCTTTCTCTTCAGGAGAGATCCGGCAGAGAAATAGCTGGGGAGCCGTGGGTCATACCTGGCAGGTAATTGGCCAAGATGTGTTGTGTAAGTGGCTTGTGACAGGAACAGGAGAGGCTTTTGCTAGTGGTGAGTGCCCAGTATGGACCTGGAAGGCAGTAAGTGGTGGGGTGGACTCTGCAGACCAAAAGTGGGGTGTGCTTCCAAGCTAGCTGAGAAAGCTGCCCTTGCACCAGCTCTAGCTGGGGCTGGGGAGCAGACGGTGAGGAGAGCAAGCCAGGCTGGGTGAGGACCAGCCCCCTGTGCACTCAGCTACCTGACAGCTGACACACGATGAGATTTTTTGAGGCCAGCTCTGCTTGCACAATGGTCCTTTTGTGGAGAAAACCCCCAACTCACTGCTTAGCATTGCTAGTCAGGAGAGCTAGCAGGTCTCAAGCCTCCTTAGGAGGCAGCTGGATATATGTGACTCCCTTTGCTCCCTGCACTGCTGTCTCTCGGCGTTGCAGAACAGCAGCTGAGTCGAGTCCCTTTAGTGCTGTTCTGGTGCTCATGGAGCCCTGTAAACTCCTGTACAAATTAGCTCTCTTTTATTTCTTGTGTTTATGTCGGGTGGAGCTGCTTGGAGAGGAATTTTGGTTTTGCATCCTTGAAACAAACAAATGTTGGCAGTAAATACAGGCTTATTCTAGGCTGTGAGCCATTTAGTGGTCTAACAAAGAGCCATCCATCATCCCAGGTAACTATCTATTAAGCAGACACCAGCAAGACATGGAGGGCTAAGCTTGACAGGGTTTTATTTCATGTAACAAACAGCACTGACATTTAAAGGTGAAATCCCACATAATTGTGAATTTTTAACTCCAAGTGGAAAGTTCTGTTTTTCTATTTTAAAATCTTTGGGAAACGTTGGAGGAAGGAGAGGGAAATTTCCCTCCTTTTGTAATTGCTGGAGATGGTGATGCTTTTATCAGGGCTTGTTGCTTTTTAACAAGTTTAAGGAGCAGTGTCACTCAGGCTGGTAATTAGATCTGCTAAGGAGACCTGTTGGTGAGCTAGCCAAGTTCTTCAGGCTCTGCTGAATGAGCAGAGGGAGCTCCATGAATATTCTCTCTTTTTTCCTCCACCTCTCAAATCAGCAGAGTCAAACAACTCTGGGGACTGTCTTTCCTTGTTTGCTTGTTTTATGTTCTTCATAAAACCTGCTGCCCTGTAGAGAAGGGACCTGCCAAAAAGGGAGTGTAATTTGCCTTCCTTGACCCCTGTCTTCAGATGGAAGAAAATGAGTGTCTAATTGGCATGGGTGGGCGACTCGGGCTCAGCCTGTCTGCGAGTCCCGTGGCCTCCTCTCTGCCTGCATGGTAGTGCATGGTGTGAGAAGGGGCAACAGGGATGGAGCAGAGAGCTGATGAATTACAGAGAAGATGCAGGAAGGCAGCTTGAAGCTCAAGGCAGCGAGTGCCATCAGCACAAATTGCTGTTACCCTTCATAAGGAGAGCATTGTGGTGATAATCCTGACAAGTGAATTCAGCACGAGGGCGAGAGGCAGCCTGTGTTGGCCTGTCACTGGTCCTCAGTGCTGAGCACTTGGGTTTCTCTTACCCTCAGTCTTTGTAGCTTTGGGCTTGGACTGCACAACTTACTGGAGTCTGCATTTTTCTTTGCTTAAGTGTTTAAATCTCTTGGGTTTTGGGGAGGGTGAGTGTGTGGTGTGAGGGGTTTTTTTTTAATTTGATGGGGTTTTTCTCTCTTTTTTTTTTTTTTTAAGTGCAATTCCCACTGGGTTTATTGAAATGTAAATGCTTCATAAAATATGTATTTCTAAGAAGACAAAGCATGAGGTGGGTCCCTGCAGCCTTCAGCTGGTGTAAATGAGCAGCGCTGGGCTGAGTTACAGCAGATGAGGATCTGCCCCTCAGCTTTTTCTGAAGCCCCTCCACCCACCCCAGCAGGCATGGGAGTCAGTCCAGCAGTGTTGAGAGTCGGAAGTAATGAGAGCAGACATGGCTTTGTTCCTGGTTGAAAACCCACTTTGGAGTTAGGGCTGACTGCCTTGGAAATTGGAAATGGCTCGCAATTAATTTTCACCGGTACCTGAAGCCTCTCCCTGGCTTCCACGGTGGCAAAGCAGCCTTGGCCTCTGCCAGAACCATCTCACTTTGGCTCTGCTGAGATCAGTAGCTCCTGGTGGGGCTCAGAGCTCTGTGCCTCTCACTGCAACTTTCTTTCTGGGCTTTGTGCGGCTTGAAGTTGTGGTTCCTCTCCCCTGGCTGCAGCTGTGCACAAGGTCTGTGTGCATGCACATGCACACTCATCTTTTCACTACCTTTCAAAGGTGAGATTCCAAAACGTTCTCTCTCTGCTCTAAGCATAACTAACAGATTTCCCTCCAAAGGGAGGAGGCAAGAAGCAGAAGAAAATCAGTGAGGTTCATTTCCCCCCACTCCCCCGATGTCTTCTCTGTTCATTCCTTCAGCTGCGGCGGAGCAGCGCCTGCCTCGGCAGCCAGCAGATCATTCCTCTCTCTGCTAACGGCAGCCTAACTGATTTCTGCAGGGGGAGGCATCACCGCGAAGGCACGAGTCATTTCTCTCCCCTCTCTGCCGTGGTGCTCGCTCCCCTCCCACGATGCTTCCTGCTGGGAAGCAGGTTCACAGATCTGTTAGGCTGCGAGCTGGCAGCGCTCCAGAGGGGAGGATCGGCGAGGGGCTGACATCTCAGGCTAATCAATGTCAGAGCCTTGACGTTTTCATTCATAGCAGTGTCAGAGCAGCCTTCCTGGGGGTGGGGAGGTGTACTTTTGCTTAAGTGCTTGCCATTTATGTTTTAATTTACTGTTCCATTTTTCAAAGGCAAACAGGAGCCCTCAGTTGTCTTTTTCTGCTCCATTTCCCTCGCTCCCCCTCCTCTCTCCCCATCCTCTGCGGAGGAATCTGCTACTTCTCGAGTCCCAGCTGCCCAGGATGGGGTTTGGCTCCCACAGAGGGTGTCTTCTGGCCACACTGGCCTCTGCCTTCCAGGCTGGATGGCTTGTTTCCTCTGGACCATCTCTTTCTCCTCTCCTCACGCTGTGGCAGTGAGCTGGCTGAGCTTGAGAAGGCAAAGGGCAAAAGTAAAAGTGTTGGTCAGTGAACCTGGGAACAGGTGAGGATCACAGTCCTGTTACACAGCCATTCCTCCTAGACAGGGGTTTAGAGATCTTGGAGTGAAAGAAAAAAGGGATGTCCTTGCTGTTAACAGTTTCTGTCTGTACTTTAAAATTGCAGAATGTCAGCAGTGCTTCCTTCCAGAAACCTCATACCCCTCAGGAGGCTGGAAACTGTGGGGCTCCCAAGGTTTCTCTCTTCCTTAGGCTGATGTAGCCCCAGATGAACTCCTTGAGTTCCATGCAGTGTTTATGGATTGTTCTGGAATAAGAAGGAAAAGAATCTCTTTACTCTAGAAATGGCCTTTGCCCATTTACTGAAAATTTGGGCCCACAAACTTTTCAGCTTTTGTCACCTGAGTAATTCCCTTGGAAATGGGGCCCAGTTTGGATGCAGCTGTAATATTAATGGCCTGGAGCTGCACAGCTGTTCCTCTGTCACCTGGTGTGCATGTGCCCCCCCAAGACACTGTTAAAGAGGAGGAAGAATTTCCAGTCTCCTGGAAATGCACCACTGAGGAGAACCACTCCCTGGGAGGGAAGGCAGTTTCTAAGCAGTTCTAGTATTTGGGCCAGAACAGTCCCCAGCTGGGTCTCCCAAGCAGAACTGGAGAAAAAAATCATCTGGTTGAATCTACAGGAGGAATGTGAGTTGAGAGAATGAAAATAAATGCCCAGTGTGAAGCCTGGCCAGGACAGCTGAAAAAAGCTCTGGGATCCCTAACAGGCTGGGCTTTGGCCTTCCACCTCAGCTGAGAGGGAAGGTGAGCTCTCAGAGTGGGGTAGGAAATCAAACTGCATTTGCTGTCAGAGGTGTGTTCTAGAGCTCTAAAGGGAGGGTGAGTGTCCCTCTGAAAGTGTGTCTCTGAACTTTGACCAAAGCCATGGAGCAAGCAGTTGGGGTGATGCAGGATCTTGTGGGAAAGGGCAGTGATGTGACCAGAGGGAAGGAAGCTGTGGGATAGCTGGCCTGATAGGAAGAGTTCCTTGGGAACCTGTTGCTACCCTCAGAGCTTGAGTCACTAGGAGAGGAAGGGAGCTGCCTTTACACAGCTTCAGGTTTGGCTCTTTGGTTTTGGGAGCATGGTCACTAACATCTGTTTCCTCAAACAGATGTGTGCAAGCATGAAGGCACTCTGTTCCTTTGGATGAGAGTGCAGCAGTGTCTCTGATTCCAGCAAGTCTGGGAGGTGAACTGGGGGAGAGAGAGACCAGAGGCAGAAGTAGCACAGCAAGCTGAGCACATCTTTCCAGCCTGGGTCTGTGTCTCACACTTGAACAAGCAGCTGACTGCAGACACTTTCTGCTCCCTGCCAGGGCATCCAATGTACAGTAACATGTTTGACACCTTCTGGGTTCAGAGTGGAGGTTGTAGAGCTGCTTGTAGATCTGTTTTGTAACTATAAACAGTAAGTGTTAATGTTATGAGCTGCTTCAGCTCTGTTTGGAGGGGGTTTTATTGGAAAACATCACCAAATGGTTCCCAGTTGTCTTGGGGTTTCTCAGTGTGAGGAAAGAAACTGTGAAAACCACAGAAATAGAGTTAAAGGCCTAATTTCTGTCTTTCATTAGTGACTCTGGTTGAGGGCCAAGATGTTCAGTGAGCTGAAAGTCCACCCTCAGTGACTGTGATGCTTCTTTAGAGTAGGAGTCTATGTTGGTGACTTGCAGTGGTGACAAGATTGCAGGTAGAAGTGTGTCTCTGTTGCAGTGAAAGCACCAGGCCAGCTGGGGCCAGGAGTTTACAGCAGTTAACCCTGTCAGGGTTGCTGAGTGTCCAGGACAAGACCTCATGTCCTTCAGGGATAAATTCTTAAACTGAACATGTAAATCTCCATCTCTTTGCTGTCCATTATCAGCCTGTGGTCTGTTGCATGCTGCCTTTGAAAAGGAGGAGAAATGGTCAGTGTTTTGTCTCTGTTGCTGCAGTGTCTCAGAGCTGAAGATGGAGAAGGTGTTAGCCAGCCTGCTGAAGGAGGATCGCTTCAGCTTGCACAGACCAAGAGGCAAGGTGAGTTCCTCTGCTGCTTTGGAACTGCTCCAGTTTTCATTTACCTGCTAAATATCACAGGTATTCCTCCCTTAGCTTCTGTCTTCACACTCTGAGGGTTGCTATAGCCATGATGTCAGGCAGGGCAAATCATTCTAGAGGTGTCTTATATTACAACTGCCCAATCTTGAAACACTTGTCCCCAAAAGCAGTCACTTCTAACTCCTCAGCAGTTTTTGGAACAGACAGGAAGGGTTTCTGGCTGCAAGAGCTTTGAGTTTTTCCCCCCTCACAATGTTGCTGTTCTTCTTGGCTTTTCTGCACTAAAATACTGTTGGAGATCCCAGATGACACAAAGCTTCTCTGGAGATAGAAGTGTATGATTGGTGATGTGTTACCTAGGGGGTTTGTTATCTGTCTTTCCTTGGAGCCTAACCCAGAGCTCACTGGGTTGACAGGCATCTTTCCATTGACTTGGGCAAGCTTTGGGTCTGCCTTCCAGTTGCTAATTCACAGAATTCACTCATTTGCCATTGATGTCTCAGACATCTCTGCATTCTGGCAACTCAAATGCTCCTAGAACTCTCCTTTTGAGTGGAAGTCAAGAATGTGTCCAGCATGAAGCAGCATGCTCTCTTTTCCCCTCTTGTTGCTGTTTTGCCTGCTTGTTCTTTCTCCTAGGCCATCTCTGAGCCTTCTTGTTTCCTGCAGGTGAGTGTTTCAGACTCTGCTGCTGTTGTAACCATGTTCAGTTCTCCTCTGTTTCACAGCCAGCCAGATGCAGCTCTCAGGAAAGCTCTTTCCCACCACTGCAGAGCTTCTCACTGAAACCAGCCTGCAGTGCTTATGTTCTACATGTCTGGATTATGCCTAGGATGTGACCTCTTAACTTGGTCAAGAAATAGGGAGAAGTTTAGTTGTGCTTTGTTAGTGTAGAAATGATTGTCAGTAGTTCTCCTGTGTTCCTTGTCTCCTGGATGTGCTTTAGCTAGGGCACTTTGGGCTCCCTTTGGAGAGTGTTTCAGCAACTGCACTTATATAGAAACTGCAGTTGAAATGTGCTGCTGAGAAAGGGCAGAACATTGCCTGTTCTCAACTTGAGGACAATGTTATTTCATAGAGAGCAGGCAAAAAAACCCCACCCTGTTCTCTTTTTTTCTGGGAAACTCTGATGTGGCTTTTGAAAAGGAGCAGGAGAAAATGCCTGGTGAATGTTGCTGGATGTCAGAGCCTAGCAGTGCAGAGGTTTAAGGTCACTGATCCATTTGGAGAGTTCTCACCTTGCCATCTCAGTGCCTTTGGAGCAGCAATAAAAGGCAAACAAGTCTGGTTTCTACCAGGGCTGATCAAACTGGTGTTTCTGCTGTGCTTTCCAGTGGTAAAATACTCTGCACATCTGAGCACAGAACAGTCTCAATACTCTTCTTTTGTCTTTCTCCCTTTCCTTCCAAAAGAATACAAAAGCAAATGGTACCTGAAAGTACCTGTTCCCCTGGTTTTTGCTCAGCAGTGCTGCTTGGGCATACCCTGCCTGCCAGCTGCTGTGCCACAGTGCCTGTGCAGAAGGAGCTGGTTCCTTTTGCTCACAGTCAGAGGTGGGATTGAATTCCTCTTTTCCCTCTGCCATCAAAGTGACTTCACTGGAGCTGAGGTAGCTCCACTCTGGCTGTAGGCTGGGCTGCATCTGCTGCAGGAGCTTACAAATGCAGAATAACCTTATTTCTGTGTGACCCTGAAAGGGCTGGGACTGAGAAGTGGAGTTTCTCACTGGAAAAAGCACTGGATCATTTCATGGGCTGAAATTCCAGCAGTTCTGTCAGTGTCAGGGAGGCTTCTTCAGGAGGTACTTGGGACATGCAGGAAATGCAGTGAAGGATTCTTTCTGTTGGGTAGCTTTGGGTCTGGTATCCATCAGAGGCTCTGGGCGTGTTCCCACCTTCCCAGGAGGGTTAACCCCTGTTGGATTCTGTTGGTTTGGGATAAGGACAGTGCAGGGAGCTGGGAATGCTGTGGGACCTTGCATAGGACAGGGAGGGACTGAGGGCCCGTTGTGAGGAGCTGAGCCAGCTCCATTTGTGATGTTGGCTTTGCTCATCAGCTCCCCATGCATGGAGTCATGGCTATGTACAGTTGTGCTCACAGAAACCTCATTATGATGCTCTCCAGCTCTCAGAGCCTCAGCTGAAGTCCATTATAAGTACCACGTTGGAACAAGTCTTTTTTGGGCTTCTGTGTGCAGCCAGGAGCAAGCTGAAGTGCCTGTAAAATGTATATTTTATATTTAGGTATATAAAATATATATGTGGCTATGTCTGGGTGTGGGAATGTTCACCTGGCTACAAAGAGAATAAATCTGATCTTTCAACTTTTATGCAGGGGGGCAGGGGGACCTGGTGGGTTCTAGAGGAGGTGTGTGGAGGTTAGGAAAAAGTTGTTATTAAAACAAAACCCTTCATTTTGTTTTGAAGTCTAATGGAAGCAGGAGATGTTACAGCCTGGCTTTTGGAGGCTTTTTTTTTTCCCCCCATCCCTTTTTCTGTGGGTTTTTTTTTCCCCACTGTTTTAAGAAAGAACTTCTCTACCTCACTGTAGTTTTACTGGATTTCAGTTCCTTCTCCCAGTAACACATGCTCAGGAGCTTTCAGTCCTTGTCCTCATCTCCCAAGCCTAGAAGCTGCAGACTTCATAATCAGAAGCTTCCTTCTGAAAGCAGTCAGTAGGTTTCTTCCTGGTGCAGTTAGTGCTTGGGGGATCCCCTCCTGTTGTCTTGAACCAGATAAATAACTTTGCATCCAGCCCCATTTCTCCTCTGAGCTTCAGGATGTTGTTGCTGATCACAGTCATTGTGCTGGTGCTCAGGGAGGTGCCACACTAGGCTCCTGCTCTAGGCAGGCACAAGGCAGAAGCTGTTCTCCTGTCCCCCTGTTTCTCCATGATGGCCATAATGCCTCTGGCTCAGCAGAGGCCACAAATCCCTCTAGCTGGGGAGCAGATCCAGCAGATCTCTGGGGCAGGCTTTTCTCTTTCTGGGTCTTGGGAAAACCCCAAAGAACTAAGGTCTCAAATGAATTGTCCTGTTTGTCTGGAGCAGGATTAAAGCTTGCTTGTGTGAGCAAAGCATCCGGGAGAGCTCCCAGTGCCCTGGTGTGTTTGATCTGGCCAGACACTCACATGATGTGCAGGCTTTATTTTCACAGTTTAGCTCTCAGTCAGTCTTAAGTGCAGATTTCTTTTTGTTATTATTATTGGATGTGTGTGTATGTATCTATAGATGATGAACCTCCCTGGAAGGCAGGAATCAAACACACTTTTTCTTTTTCCACGCCCATTAGGGGGCAATTTCAAAATGAGATCAGTCCCAAGGGGCTGAAGGGGAAAAAAAAGACAAGGCAGGGGTGGGAGGAGGGGAGAAGCTGTTCTCCAAGTACCTTGTTTCCTACCATTTGCTTTTTTTCTCTCATTTATTTCTCTGGGCTTGACCTCACACTCTGGAAATGATGCACCTAGGTTTTTATCCCTCATTTTGAGCTTCCTTTTTTTTTTTTCCCCTTCTTTCCCCAGCAGCAGGAAGAAGAGGTGCCTCATTTTGAAACCTAAAGGGGGGAATAAGAAAAGTCCTTTGTAATATATTGCCATATTATCAGTGAATCCCCTGACAGTTGTGACACAGAAGCAAGTCACCTGTCACTTAAGCTTGAGGTCTCTTTAATTTTCTCCTGGAATTCGCACCAGGCTGTCTTTAATTTGAGGCCTTTATTGGAATTCTGAAACCTTTCTGCCTCCCCAGTGCTCAGATCTATTCTGAGTGCTGTTACAGAATGTATACAATAACCAACAGAGGGATTCAGAGGGGGCTGAGCCACTGTTTATTTAACACTCTGGAGGGATTTTCCTGCTTATTCGGTCCTGGCTCCCCAGCTTTCAATATCTCTTTGACAACCATTCTGCCCTTCTCATTAATTTTAAACAGTTAAAACACAGGAAAAAGAGAAAAAGTTTTCATTATTAAAGTGCTTTACTTTTTAATAACAGAGGATTCTGTCCACCAGGGGAAAGGGCAAGGCTCACTCATTTCACATTCATATTAAAAAACGCTGGGAAGGTGACACTTGGTGCTGCCAGGAGGCTTAACAAAAGGAGAGGGATGGGGACTGGGAGGAGCAGGAGGGGCCAGGAAGTTTTATGTTTCATGGCAATGGAAACTTGGTAGTGACAGCAACCAGTGTCCACTGTGGGGAGGCAGCAGCACCTGTACTTCATGCAGCCTTCTCAGAGGCTCCTCAGCTGGAGGCTGGCTCAGCTGGTGAATGGGGGCACCCAGGGCAGTGTCTGGGAAGGGAGATGTGGTTGTGAGTCTTCAGTGGACTGGGAGAGAGAGAGAGCAGAGACCAGAAATGGGAGAGACTCTTCATGTAGTCTTAAAATAGCCACTGCTGCCTGTGCAGATGCAGATGGTGAGCAGGGAGCAGCAGCTCCAGGCCCTGGCTGTGTTTGTTTCACTGAAGAGTAATCCAGTGGCTGGAAGCTGTGGGATGCTGAGCTCAAAACTGGGCACTGTGTGGGGAGTTTAGGCTCCAGTCAGGTCTGTCTCTGGGCACATTTGCTGTTGGGCTCCAGAGTGGGAGATCTGGCTCAGCAAAACGTTTAGTGCAGGATGCCAGCAGCATTGCCTGGCTTCCTGGTGTCTGGGAGCTGCTTCCCCTGAGCTGGCAGCAGTGCAGAGGTGATCCAGGGAAGGAGAGCTTTGCAGCATGAGCGTGAGAATCTGCCAGGGAGGTAAAACGGGACTGTTGCCTTGGCACAGAGTGCTGGGAGCTGGATGTTGTGTTTTCAGTCAGCCCTGGTCAGAGGAGAGGGGGTTCAGCAGTACCAAGTTATCACTGCCTTGGGTCTGGCACTCTCAGGCTTGGATGTTGGTTGCTGTCTGAGTAGCTTTGGAGAACTGTGACCCTTTCCTGGGAGAGGTTCACACCCATGGGTGCTTGGCTCTGCACTTGGCTGTCAACCTTCCATCAGAAGTTCTCTTGTGGTTCTCCTTCCCCTTCTCTGCCTGGGTCCTTTGGAAACAGCCTCTCTGCTCCTTCCAGGAACAGCTTGCTCCCAGGAACGTTTGCTTTCCATGCCCTGAACCACATCCTCCAGTCTGCTCCTGGGAAAGCTTGAGCACATGCAGAACTGCTCTTCTGGTGTCAGGAGGTTTCCTCTGTGGTGCCTTTGGTGCATGGCTGGCTCCAGAGGAGCCAGGTGATGGCACTTCCAGTGAAGTGTGACTTGCTGACAGGGAGAGAACTTCGTGGAGGCATCGAGAGGAGTTGATTTCATTGGCTCTGGTCTCAGGTCCTGAATGTGGTCTGTTCTCTGGAGCTTGAGGGTGGCTGTGGATCTCCTGCCCCACGAGTGCCAAGCACAGCCCAAATGTTTGGGGGAACTTGTCGCATCAGTCTCAGGCTGTAAGTGGAGACTCTGGGGGGAGTTACTGCAAACAACAACCATGGAAACAAGCAGTGAGGTCTGGCCTGTTAACTCTGGAAATAAAAGAAAATAAGCAAGGGAAAAAGAGAGGTGATGGCTGTTAGAGAGCAGAGAGTGAAAGCTGATTTGCTCTCCCCACCCAGCCCTCGCTGCCTGCTCTGACTTCCACCTCTTTAGCTCTACTCTCTGCTTTTTTTCTCCTCTAGTAATATTGAGAGGATTACCTTTGTTGGCCCCTGGGTGGTTACTGTGTGATTTTACTGTTATTAAATCTATTGTAAACTGCTTCATTATTCCTGACTCCAGTTCTCTCTCCCCTCTAATCCTCCCTTGCAGAAACCCTGTGGCACCGACCCCCAGGCAGTCCGGGAGCGAGCCACAGTCCTGCAGAGCAGCTTTGAGAGCTACATCCACTGCAGCCAGGAGACTGTCCAGTGGGCAAAGAAAGGTCAGTCTTGAGCCCACTTCTATCCCAGGAGGGCTCCTAGAACCTGCCAGCCTTTTCTTCTGAGAGAGAACTTGAGGGAAAAGGCCTGGAAGAAACATTTTGGGGCCATTAGGCTCTGTGGAGGCTTGAGATGGGCCCAGAAGGCTTTAGGCTGATATTAGATGGTAATTTCTTGCATTCCCATGTTATGTGCAAATGAGGTTTGATCTGGGCTTTTGCTAGGATTCACATCTGGGGGCTCAGACCCAAACCCAGCAGTGAATAGATGATGTGTGTAATGCTGGGAGGGTGATGGGTGATGACCTGCTGAGCCCCAGCCTGCTGCAACAGCCATGGGGTGCTCTCAGATCACACCAGGGATGCATCTGAAGGCTGTAAGGCAGGGTGCCTTGGGAGCAACTTCATCAGGCAAGGATCTCAGACTGGAGAGTGTTGTGTGGGATGGGAGAGAGGGAGACTACTCCAAAAGGCAGGAAGAAGCAAGACTGGGGTGCATTTAATGATAATTGTACCTGGATGCAAATTAGGTCTGCCATCTTTGCCAAGCAGTTGTCCCTCAGCAGTGCAAGAAACTCTTTCTTTCTGCCTCTCAGTGTGGAAGGTGGATTTGGGGAAAGATGAAGGAGTTGCCAGGGATATGATAGGAAAACAAAAACACTAAGGAGTCTCCTGAGAGGAGCCAAAAGGGGGATGCACTGTTGCCTCTCCTGTGTGCTGTTCTTTTGCCCTGTAAGGCTGGTCTGGGTGCACCTAAACTCTGAGCAGCTGTTGGGAAGGGCATGCAGGAGGTCAGGCCCCAAATGACTTGGAATTTGGTGATTAAATACTGAGTCAATTGCACAGAATGCAAAATCTTCATGCAGGAGACTCAAGCACTCCTGCTCACAATATATAGCACCAGAGCTGTTCCCCTTCCCAGTTGGACTAAGGAGCCCAAAACCAAATGGGGAGATTGGGCTCTGAGCTGTGCAGTGCCACAGACACTGGCTGAGGGGAAGCTGTTCTCATGGTGGGAGTGAAGTTCAGCATTGGAATTGGTTGAAATCATGGAAAGTGATGGGGTTCAAAAGTGCTGATTCTTTTTGTCTCAGTCTTGCAGTAACCTGTTAGGTGATGACCCAGCAGAGCAGCTAGAGCTCATCCTGTGCCTGCTTACCCCAAAAGATTCTGCCTGCTCTTAATGAGGCATGGCCATATTGGAGGGCAGAGGGTTTGAATCCTGTGTCACTCTTTGCTCCACCCTCTGCCACTGCATGTCACTGGACATGCAGGGTTCTCCCCCACCCCGACAGCTGGCAGTGCTGGGTGGTGGTTTGTTTTAACTCAGGGTTTCACAAGACCTTTCTCCTGCAGTGGCAGTGTTGGAGGCTTGCTACCCAGGCAGCTACCTTGCCCCCATCCTCAGCTGTCCTGTGCCACTTGACTTTTATAGCTGCACTTCTGAGTCCCCCCTCTGAAAGCATGACTAATAGCATCAAATCCTTGAGCCTGCATGAACAAGCTTCTTGTTGCTCCCCTGGGATCCTTATACCCATGCAAGCTTCTGACCTGAGGTGGCAGAGGGAGAGCAGCTGCCTGGGTCTGGTCCCATTCAGGAGGCTGGGTGGCTTCTCTCCAGCCAGCATGTGCACACACCCACACCTGTTGCTGACCTCAGCACCAAGAACTTCTTTCCAGGCATGGATGAGAAGTACAGAAGCTCCATCAGGGAATGCTGAGGTGTTGTGCATCCCATTTCTCTGGGCAGGAGCACTCCCCCTCTTCTTCCTGCTCTGCTATCTGCATATGCAAATGTTCCACTGCTGAGTGGCTTCCATAAGCCTCCTCTCCCTCCCCTCTGAGCCAGGCATCATGAATAATTAAGATGGCAGCTGGCTTTTGCTTTCATGGCAGACAATCAACTGGAAGCTGTGCCAGAGATGCATTTGTTTCTCTCTCTTTTTCTCCTTTTCTCCCCATTTTCTGACCTAGTCCCTGTTAATAAGCAGGGTTTCCACTGCAGCCTGTTTCAGAAAGCAGGTGGCTCCCTGCCCACTCAGCCCTTCTGCCTCTCCTTCCTCTGCTTTCCAAACTCACATCCAAGGGTCCAGGGAAGGTTCTGCCCTTCCAGCTTGATTGACTGCTCAGTGGTGAGATGGGCAGGAGGAGGAGTGCAGCTGGGCCCTGCTACCTGAAGGACAGATCCCCTGGAGCATGGAGCCCCTTTTGGGAGATGGAAGGCTCTTCTGGGGGTTGCAGGATGGTAGGTTCTCCATTTTGGAGCTGTGGGGACAGAGAGAGCTCAGGAGGCTCTGCTCCTTCACAGCACTGGGGTTAGAGGAAGGGTAAGGAAAGAAGCCCTGCTTTTCTCCTCCATGTTTCCTCATTCTGTAGCCAGCAGTTGTGCATTTTGCCTCATCCTGACTCAGGACTGGAGCTGGCAGTTGTCTGTCAGGACTTTGGCAAGAGGGAGACCTTTGGCACTTTGGAGTCTGCTCTGGGGAGTTGGCACCAGCAGCCTCTCCTGTCTGGAGAAGTGCAGGAGATGAGCTCAGCCTTCATCATAACAGGATCTGGAGCATCAGCCATTTCCAATGACAAAGACAGCTCTGTTAGCTCCAGTGGGGCCAAATTCAGAGTGGGAGCAAGGTCATATTGCTCCTTTTGAAGAGCTATACCTTCCCAGAGCAGGTGGATTGAGCCAATAACTTCAAACCAACAGAAGACACGAAAAGCAGCAGGATTGGGGTTTTGAGAGCATTTGAGCTGGTTCAGAAGCCATCAGAAGGATGGCCTTCAGATGAGGCCCTGAGACAGGGTGTCTGGAATTGAGCATTCTCTTTGTGGGAGAGCAGAGGTCTCCTGCTGCTCAGGTGCCTCTGCCACAGGCAGTGTGGGGAAGGGGGGAAGGGAAACCTCAATCTTCTCTTCTCATCGATTGGGCAAAGGAGTTCACTTTGCTCAGTAAACAGAGCTTTGCTGGATTCCCTGGGTCCTTCCAGGAGCTGATCTGCTAAAATGACATTTTTATTACTGTTCATAAACTCCAATCTCTGGCTGCTGCCAAGAGATTAGCCATAAGCTGTGGGCAAACTCGCTGGGCCGGTGGCTCAACAGGCAAGGGCAGGAGAGGTTGGAGTTTAGAGCTTGCTGCTGTCAGGGGCTGAGAGGGAGAGAGAGATGGATGGGGTGGTTGGAGTGAGGGCTGGGGGTGGACACAGGAGCTTTAGCAAGCAGAGGAGCAGCAGGGGATTGAAGGGAGGCATTTTCTGAGCTGGAGTTTCCTTACGAAGAGCCCCTCTGCTCCCCACAGCAGAGCACAGCCTGGGTGTAGCTGCTCTTTGGGCAGGAGGAGGAGCAGTGGCAGTGTTCATGTGAGTGGATGATTGTCTTTAGAGCAATGAGCCCTGAGGGAAGGGCATTACAGGAGTATAAAGATGTGAAGGGGAATTTGCAGACAATTCTATTATTTTTCCCTTTTGAGAAGGTGAGCTCTGTTCTCAGGGTGGTGATGAGGCAGGAAATCCATCTGGCTCTCAGATATTTAAGGGACTAGCTAGTAACTGGTGAAAAATGCATGGACTACTGGGACTGCAGTATCAAAGGAGTCTTCCTGTGCCATCTCCATGCTTCTCTTTCCCCCTCTTCATCCCTGTGCCTCTATTCCCTCTCTCCCCTTATCTGCTATCAGTTGGTGTCAGGGACTCTTCTTGGCAGGTGTGCTGCAAGCATCACCCTTTCTGGCAGAAGATGGAAGCAGCAAACTGAATGCAACTTAATGTGGCTTTGTTTCAGTTCCTAAAGCTTCTCCACCACCTCCCTTCTCCTTTCAGGACTGTACTAGCAGTGTACAACCTTCACACATTTTTAACACGCCAACCTTTCCCACCAGCTGCTGACCAGAAGGTGTCCCAAAGGACAAGGCCAATGTCACTTCAGCTGGAACAGCTGAATCTTTAAGGGTATATATATAAAAATGCACTAGCAAACAGAATTCACTTTTGTTTTTTCCCCTCTCTCCCCTCAGCACTGCAGTCTTTCCTTTGTGCCTATACCACCTATCCCAGGAACCTCAAGCACATCTTCCACATCAAATCTCTCCACCTGGGTCATGTGGCCAAGAGCTTTGGCCTGAGAGATGCCCCCCAGAACCTGACTGCTCTTCCAGCTGCAGGCTCAAAGAAGAAAAGCAAGCCAAGACCAAAAAGGTAGGCCAACCTGATGTTCCTGAGCTGAGGAACACCACCTGACAAGCTGGGGGCTGCATTGCTCCTCAAGGTTGTTGTGCTTGCTCCAGAAACCTTCTTCCTTCCCGGCCTTGACAAATGCCACTGCATCTGGAGGAAAGTATGTGCCTTGCTGTCTCTAAAGGCCTTCTGGTGCCTCCTCTGGCCTTTTTTGTCACCTTTTCTGCAGTCTTTTGGAGACTTTCTCCTGCAGTTCCCCCAGCAGTTCCCTGGCTGTCAGATTTGCCCTGGGACAAGTCGTGTCTCTTGGAGCGGTCAGCAGCTTGGACCACTTCCTTTTCTCCCTAAGACATTAGCTTAGTGCCTGAAGGGAAGGGGAGGGCTGAAGTCAGGCTGGTTTGGTTAGTAACTCAATGGCTGGCTGTAGTTAGGGAAGCACAAGCCCAAATGAAAAGGCAGATCTGTTGGTCAGAATGATCCTTCTGGAGGAGCAGAGCTTTGAAGCCTCTTCTCTGCTTGCACTGGAGCTGGAGGTGCTCAGTGCTTCTGATCCTAGCTTGTTGGGGGAGCTTTCACAGGACAGATAGTCCTCCCCTTGGAGACTGCAGTGTCTAGGGCTCTCTGTCTTCCCAAGCACAGCAGCAGGATGTGAGCCTCTGGCTTGCCAGTAAAGTCACTGCAGTAATTGGAAGGAGGCAAATCCTCCACCACAGTCAGCTGTGACTCCTGCCATGTCATTGTTGCTGCAGACTCCATCAGCAAACGTGAGCCATGCAGTTAAAGCAGTAATCCAGAGGCCTGCTCCTGGGCTGGGACATCTCCTGCACATGTCCATAGCTGGGGGAAGAAAAGGAAAGGCAAGGGAAGGGATTTTTCAGACAAAAAGTTGGAGGCTGCATTGTCCTGCTTTGGGAAGCCACCAGGGACAGGCCACGGATCTGCCTCCTGCTTCAGCTGACCCTCCCCAGCAGATGGGCAACAGGATGGGAATGCCCCTGTGAGCAGGGGATTTAAGGGAGCTTTATTTGGGGAAGAATAGGCTGATTAGGCAGTAAAGAGCATGTAAGATGGCATGGGGTGGCCTTTGATGTCTTGCTGGCCCAGCAGGGTATCAGGCTATGACTGACAGGAGCGTGTCACAGGATTACTTGGCCTGCAACAATGCCTCTCTCTGTTCCTGGGATGTTGCTGCTCTGTTAGAGCTCCTTCTCCCCTTGTTAGGATCCTCTTTTAGGCAGCTTCCTCCTCCCCAGCCCTCAGCCCATTATGGCCCAGATACAGCAGGTATGTTCTGTGCAGAGCACGTGGGGCTGGGGGCTGGGGAGGTGTCAGAACAGCCTCAGAGGGATCGGGAAGCTCATTTGCACGTGGATGGTGTCACTGCAGCTCAGGGGAGGGGAGGGCAGACTTTGCCCAGGTTCCTCAGGGCTCAAGCTCCAGCTTTCCAAGCCAGGAGCACCTGGGAAGTTAAGACCCTGCAGAAATAGCCACATTTGTGATGTGCAACAATTGTTCTTGTCTGTGAGACTTGTTTCTAGTCACCCTTCTCTGTGTGTGCTTAGGAAGAGACCCCCAGAAGCCACAGGAGTGTTTGTTTCTGGAGAGAAAATGGAGATGGATTCACATTCAGGCTCCAGCAGCATGGATTCAGCAGAGAATTGCCTTTGATTTCACCCTGGCAAAGCAGGATTTAACCTGCCATTTGGAGGGCAAATGGCTTTTAATTGTAAAAGGCAAGGCTGGAAATTAGAAGAGCATAGACAGAGAGCAATCTTTGTAATTCCCTTTCTCAGCTGATGGCATGAGTGGTGGTTGTGTGTTACACATTGTCTCCAAACATCTGATACTTGCTTTTAATCAGCTGCTCACCAAAGCCTCATCTCTCAGCACCTGCCCAGAGGATAAAGAAAGGCAGTCCAGGCTGAAAGTGGAGTAAAAGCAATCACTGAATGTTTCCTTAAGAGGACAAAGGAAACTTTTCATTTCTTTTGAAGTCTCCTTTTGTGCTTAAGCAGCTCCTCAGAGAGCCTGCTTGGGGAAGGTGAGGCAGGGAGAGAGAGCAGCCAGGGGTGTGGTGGTTCAGTGCTGAAATGGGGAAGCAGCTCTCTCCTCCTGAGTGCACATGGAAAGCATAAACATCTTTGGGTGGTGTGGTTTGGTTTGTTTGCAAACCAACCCTAACTCTAATGGTTCTTGCAAGACTCCATCTGGAGATGCTTGTCATTTGGGGTTTGGAAGTTGCAGTGCTGTACTGAGGTGAGAGATGAGCACATGAACCAGATACTGGCTATTAAGTTACAGTACATCAGCTCAGGAGGTGTCTGGGCTCATGCTTTTGCTGAAGGGTAGAGGCAAGGAAGCTGATCCCACTTCCACTGAGGGATTAACTGTCTCTCCTCCAGTGCAGAGAAGCAGCATGCCCAGGGAGTAGCTGAGGTGCCAGATAGACACAGGTCTTCTGACTCTCTCACAATGCAGATGCCAAGCATCCCTCTGCTCCTCAGCTTCATGCATTTGGGATCAGTGAGGTTTCACAGGATTCTGGGGCAACTGATAGTCTGTTTTCTCCTTTGGATCTCTGGAACACTGGTGTAGGCCCCAAAGGGCTTCACTGTAAGGAGGAGTCACAGCTCAATTTGCCCTGTTGGTGAATTCAGGCAGTTACAAAGACAAGAGAAGTCTGTCCAGTTCACTAGATTCTGTGGCACTCTTTGCTACAGGATATCTGTGGTGCCAGGTGATGCTCAGAAAGGTTGAGTTTGTGTCTGAGTAGCAAATACATTCAGAGTTGCTGCAGCATGTGCAGAGAGCACAAAAATGAAGGTGAAAATCCCCTCCTGCTTCTGAGTCCAACTAAAGTGGATCCAGAAAAGGAGCCTGGGGTGCTTCTGCTGAGGGGATTGGTCTGTAGCACTGTTACAGTGGCCTTGCTCTTCAGTGTGGATATCATCATGGCCTGAAGGGTTTGGCTGCAGGATTATTGTGCTAATTCACTCTTCAGCCCTTGGGGTCAGATGGGATGAGATTGATGCCACAAGATCCCCTGTGACCTGAGGTGTTCTCCTTGGTGTGCCTAAGGCAGCAGCCTCCTTTGGGTGAAGGCTGGTAGCTTTTGACCTTCTCTCCTGCCTCCTATCCTTAATTCTACTTTCAACCATCTTGGCATTGGCAATTTTGGGAAGACTACTGCTCCTCTGGACAGGGCTTGTGAAGCCAGGCTGCAGCTGGGTCTCCCTGTGCACCAATTGTCTCATCATTAGAAGCAGTTTGCCTGGCAGTTTCTGCTTGCCATTTACAGCCTTCCTGATATCACTTAATCAGTCAAAATGCAGGTTTGGAATTCTGCCCACTGAGAATTTCACTTGCTTTGGGCAATCTGCTCTAGGAAGCCAGAGAGGAAGCTCAGGTCAGAGCATGGCTTCATGGACTGGAGTGCAAGTGGATCCAAAAGTTAGAGCAAGAGACGTGGCTGCTGTGAAAGGAGACAGCAGCATCCCTCTTCATCAAGGCAGTTCAGGGACACAGATGAGTCCTGCTTACCACATCATCAGAAGGTCCTGGTGTGAAATGAAAGGTTTTATGATGGTAGAATCCATCCAGCTGTTGTTTGCATGCAGCAGTGCCCTTTGTTACTGCCCTGCTCCACCACAGCCTCAGCACAGAGCCTCTGCTCCAGCTTTGGGTGAGCTAGCAGGGCTTGCCCATGAAGCTGGAAACCTCTGTGCTGTTTGATGCACACCAAAAACTGATCAGCTCTCTCTCATTGGAATATATCTGTCCCTTAGGCTAGGAAAGAGCCTGGCAGAAGCAAGAATCCTGGGAGGTTCCTAGCCTGCCAGTGGTGCTTTCATCCTGTCTCCACAGGGTGAAGACCAAGGGATGGTAGCAGAAGTGAAAGTGTGGGATGGCCTCTTCCTGTGTGGCTGGAATGGAGTTGACTTCAGTAGGGGTGAGGGGGGTTCAGCATGTCTCAGTGTGAAGACTGCTCTGCTCTGCTGCCTGTTCTGGAGCAGCATTGCCACTCATTCTGGCTGGGTAATGACTTTCCTTGCTCTCCAGCTAGCCTCTGCCTCAGCTGATCACAGAGTACCTGGGCCAGCTGGTGACTTGTCCAGAGCAGTGCAGGATTGCTGATGAATTTCTTGCCCCTACTCCACCAAAAAAAAAAAACCCCAAACAACAGCAGAAAACCCAACCCAACCAGGGTTGTGTTGGCTGCAGATGGTTCATCCAACACTCTCAGTAGAAAAAGCAGGTGTTGCAGCAGCCTTGGCCCAGAGGTAGCACAGCTCTGGTGCTGGCACAGTTTCAGAGAGCTGTTGGAGATGCTGTCAGGCAGATTGATAGTGCAGTCCATGGTGCAGTGTTTCCTGATAAATGGAACAGCCTACTCCTGTCTCCTCCAAAGACACACCAGGAGTTCTGGGTCTGTGCATCAGAACTTTGTACTCCTTCCTCCTCAGCTGGAGCAGTTTGGGAGCCTCTGGTTGCTGCAGGTGCTGTGAGTGGTTAAAGGTCACTGCACTTGCTGCAGTGCAGTGCACCAGCATTTCCCACAGCTCAGGACAAAGGAACTGGCAGCAGTGCCAGCCAGGCTGAAGGAGACATCTCCAACAACAAGCTTGCTCACTCTTTGGGTAAAAAGACTGAGAGAGTCATCTTGTGAACCATCAGATGATGCCCAGGAAACCATGCCTCTGTGTGTACCACTGCTCTCTGGCATGCAGGGGTGTTTGGCTTGGAGATCAGCCTGGGATTCAGCTCTCTGCTGGAGCAGATTTGTCCATGGAACATGCTAGAACTTACCAGAGTTTGAAAGGAAAGCAGACAGCAGTGTCAAGATACCCATCCCTGTTCTTACTGTTGTCACTTGCTCCTGTCACACCTGAGTGTCTGAGGGTCTCCACATCCAGGATCCTGGTTTGCATGTTGGAACAAGTTCAGTCTGACAGATTCAGCTGCTGACTCTTGGTCATCCCTGGGATCTTACCCTGCCTGGGAGTGACTGGGATGTAAGATAGAACCAGAACCATGGGGCATGCTTCTCTTCCTCTTCTCTTTGTGCTTTGGAGCTCTCCACAGGATCTCAGCTGTTGTTGAACATCCTCCAGGCTCTGTTCAGTATACTTGTCTTAGGGTATTTTTGTGGTGGTGCAGTCTGTGTTCCTGTACCCTCTTGGTGCTGGTGGTTGTGGAGTTCAGTGGATGGCAGCAGCAGAGCTCACAGAGCCAGCCATCACCTGAGCTGTGTGGAAGTCACAAACTGAGAGCTGAAGGTGTGTTGATGGGACCTCTGTGATGAGTTAGTCTCCTGTGGCAGAGCTGGGAACAGCAGAGAGGATTTCAGGCCATGCTGCTTTTTCACCTGTTTGGGTTTGGGTTTAGTTCATGATGTGGAGAAGGATTTGCCTGGAGTGTCTCTTCCTGATGCTTTTGAGTCAAAGGGCAAGAAAAGGAGACCAGTCCAAATCATTCAGGCTTCCTCTGAGCTGTGGAGGGCTGGGGAGCACCAGCACCCCTTGGAGAGCACTGCAGCTCCTGAGTGGGATGGGAAGGGGAGCAGCATGCTGGGAGTGGCTCTGAGAGAGGCAGAGGAAAGCAGGGGTTTATTCTCTTTCCTTTGCTGGACACTTTTTCCTCTCTGGTTTCTTCCAGATGCAGCTCTCCTGCCTTTGATCACTCAGTGATGCATTTAGTTTCTGATGTTTGAAGAGTGAATGAAATCATTCCAGTTTTCTGGAGGAGGACAGAGCTCTTCTAGTCTCTGAAAGTTAGTCTCTTGCCTGGTCTTTCCCAGCCTTTCAGGATATAACCAAGTCATCTGGGGCCAGTTCCTGTGGTTCTGTGTTGTCTGTCTGCTGAGGCTCTGGTACCAGCTTTCTGAGGTTGCAACTTCATTACAGATGTGCACAGGCAGCTGCAAACCTGAGTCTTTTATTGCTTCCTCTGTCTCCATGAGGAGGAGAGGAGCCTCCTCTGAGCATGCCAAGCAATTACTAAGCTTTCTACCTTCCCTTCCTCACTGTGCTCACCACCTTTCTCTCCCCTTGCTAATGAGGTGATTAGATAGATCTTGGGCTAATAAGGATTTTGCCTTCTACTTGGGAAATAAAGCCCAGAGCAGTGTGAGATGCAAACATGAGATCACAGAAAGAGATCCTGACAGTCCATGTGGTTACCCAGTGATGGGAACGTGGCTTCTGGCTGCATTGCCAGCGCCTCTTACACTGTACAGCCTTTCAGGGAAGCTCTTTGCCATGGTCTCCAGCACCACCACACAGCTCTCTTCATTTAACATCATACCAGCCTTCAGCAAGAGGGGCAGTGCAGTCCTCCTGGTCATGAGGTGGGAGAATGGACAGGAAGGCCAAAGAGATGAAATATTTTACCCAGAGATGCTCAGAGGCTATCAAGGTCTTGCTCTGTTCTCCTGGGCTTTGTCTCCTAACCAGAGGGCACCTTTCTTCTCCAGTGTTCTTTGAGTGCTCTGGCAGAGCCCCAGAGGTTTCCACCAGTTGAGGAGAGAGAGGAATTTACAGCTTTACAACAGGAATGAGGATCTGGCCAAGAATCCTGGCCTGGTGCACTTTTCCTGGTGTGCTGTCACTGCAGACTGCTTCCTGTGGCTCTTCCATCTCGTGGTTAAAAAGGGCTTTGACAGCTGCTTTTCTTCCTTCAGTGGTCAGCCCAGGTTCCACAGCACAGCTCCATTGATTTCTGTGGCCCTGCTTAGAGGCAGAAGCCTCCCTTTTCCCTGCATCCTTCCTCCTCTGTGTACAGCTGATCAGCACAGCAGGGGGTATTGATTGACTAATTGGGCAGTGATTTCACCTGATTGATAATGAAGTGTTGGCCAGCCTCCCTGCTGAGCTGGAGCTCAGCCTGGCAGCTACTGCTGGATCACTTGCCCTTCTGCAGCAGATAGCTGCTTGTTGTTGAGTAAACTGCTCTGTGGCTTGGTAACTCTCAAGTTATTGTAGCTAATGCTTGGAGACACGATGGAAGTGTCCTGTAGAAACTTCTGGAGGGACAGAGCAGAGGATACAGCTGCAGGAGAGCAGTTTTGGAGCAGTGCTGGGCTGGTTGAGGGCACACCTGGGCCTAGCCCTGGCCATGCACCCGCAAGCATTCCTCTTGTGGTTTGGCAAGGCCCATCTGGGGAGTACTGCAGGTACAGCTCTGCTCACAGCCTCAGTAGCTCTGCACTCACTGCCTTGGTTCCTGTGAGTTCAAACTGGGTGGTGGCTGTGTCCTGTTTCTCTGCTGTGTCCAGTCTCTAGCCCTTCTGCCAGCTCAGCACTTGACTGTTGGATGAGTGGCAGCATGGAGCTGCACCAAAGGCAGCAGAGTCCTGCCTCTGTGTGTTCCATGCTTTCTCTTCTAAGGAAAACAATCTCTCAGTGGTAATCATCACATCATCCTTCTTGTCATTCTGTTCCATCCTTCCAAACCCCCTCCAGCCATGTCACCTACACAGGGCTGGAAAACAAGCTGTAGAAAAAGGGGCAAGCAAATACCCCAGGCAGCCAAGAGCTGCCTTCCCTTGCCACCTTAGTGTGTTTGCCCCAGTGAATGGATCCATGTGTTGCTGCAGCCAAAAATGCTTCCTTCTCCTGTGATCTCCAGCATGGTTCTGGACACCTGAAGCAGCTAGGAGAGGCAGTGCTGTAAGGCATCAACATTCAGGGCAGTGGAGGTCTATGTCTTGTCATCAATGCAGGCTGATGGGTGCAGGGCTTCTGGCTTATGGGTATTCAGAGGGATCCTGAGCAGTGGATTCTGTTCCCTTCTCTGGAAATGCTTGAGATCTGTTACTGATCCTTGTTCCCAAGAGGAGAGTGGGCTCTGCAGGCAGCAGTGGCTGGGGGTGTCCTGTTGTGCCCAGGACCACGGGGCCATGGGGGGGGGACAACAGCTCCTGCACTGTAGTGATGCAGTTCAGCTAAGTGAGGGTGGTAACAGTGAGGAGGAGGAGATCTGCCCAAGGTTAGAGAGCAGGACAGTGGCAGAAGCTGTGGTGGGAAAGTGCTGAGTGGCTTTTTATATTTATAGCTGGCAGTTTAGGGCTCCAGGGAGATCCATGGTGGAGTTTAGTGGCTGGGCAGAATGCAGCTACCTTTGCAAAAGCTGGTCTCTGGAGAGGGAGGCTCTAAGGTGCCTGTGATGTCTGCAGGGCACTGCAAGAAAAGAGTCTGTTGGCTTCAGGCTCCTGACTTTTGTTAGTTTTTCACTTGTTTGGTTGGGCTTTTTGTGTTTTCCAGCTCTGGCTTGCAGCTGCTTATGAAATGTTTCCACTCTCCAGTGTCTGAAGCCTGTTAGCTGTTTTTATTATTGTTCTAATTCTCAAAGTGCTGTGTCACCTCATTCAGCAGCCTTCAGCACCCAAGCTTCCCTCCTTCTCCCCTCCACCCCTGCAAGAGCATTTGTACAGAACAAAGGCTTGCTTTGAAGAATGGCATGGGATATTTTGCCACCCCTGTGAAAAGCTGTCACCACAGCCTCCAGTTCTGCATGAGACAGGATTTCAGACCAAGCCTCCAGAAGAGGAAGCTGTTCTGCTGCTAATGCACAAAAGTCACTTTCCCCAGCTGTAAAATTGGGAACCCACCTAGCAGTATTCCAGTGAAGGAAATCTTAACTCCTCTTCTCTTCCCTCTGCCCAGGTCTGACCTTCTGAAGAAGCCCCAGGGCAAACGGCGCCTCGCTGAGCTCCTGCGCTCTGAGTACGCCAGCGGGGTGGAGGCCAAGGGCAAGAGGAAGAGGAAACGGAGACAAACTGGCAACCAGCAGGCTCCAACATAAGCCAGGACCTTCCAGCCATTGGCTGCCTCAGCCTCAGGGGGCAGGGTGACCTGCCAAATCAAATGAGGAGTGTGTCCCTGCATCAGGCAGAGATGGGAGGGATCTTGGGGCTCTTGGCGTCCTCCCCCTCATTCCATAGGTCCACATGGGATCGGATCCAGGAGTGTCCTGTTGCACTGCTGCACTTCACTGTGGCTTCCTGAAGATGCATCACCTCTTGAAGGTGGTTTTGGGGAGAGGAATAAAAAGGTTAAATGTGGTTTCCAGAGAAATGTGATGTCTGTGTAACATGGAGGTGAGACAAGTTAACTCAGACTGGAGGTGCTTCCCTCTTGGAAAGAGCTGGAGAAACACTCCAGCATCTGCTTGTTTGCTTCTTTGTAACCAGATAAGCAGTGGTGGCAGAGCAGGTGTTCCAGGAGCACCTTTAAGAGGGGAGGGAACTCTTCTCCTTCTGTCTGGGGTAAAGTAGCCACCTTGCTGCCACCTTCTCTCCTGTCTGTGGTGCACTGGGGCAAGGTGTCTCCTAGTTCCCTGATGGTTAGTCAGATGTTGCCCCCTGGAAAGGATCTCCCCAGCTTCAGCACAAGTCAGTGTCATGACACATGGTCCCTTTGGGGCAGAGCTCACAGGCACAAAACTTCATGTCAAAACTCCTGAGTTTGGGAACAAACCTTGTCACTGTGGGAAGGAGCCAGCCTGGAAGCCAGCAGTCTCCAAACTTCTCCTTGCCTGCAGCCTGTTGTCATCCCTAATTAGGTAATGCAGAGTGGGTGTGAAATGTCTCCCCTGGCTAACACTTGCCAGCAGTAACCCTGGCTGTTGGGGTTCTCTGTGCTTTGGCTAGGCCTGTTGTGAGTGCATCCCAAGTGATGGATTTCACTTTTCCCTTGCTCTTACTTGTCAGCAGAGACCTGGGGCTGCTGGGAACAGGGATGCAGTGTAGTCCCCAGTGTCCTGAAGCCAGCAAGTGTTCACCACTGCCCAGCACCTGAGATGGGAGCTGAGCTCTAGGGAAGTCTGTGACAGAACCCCCTGTGGGGTTGGTGAGGGGTGGAGGGGAGCAGGTGCTCCCCAAAGAGACTCCCTCAGGGCCTCCAGGTGAGCACCCACCCCCTCTCACTGCTGCTTCCAGCACCTGGAACACAAGAGCCAAGCAGCACACGTTTAAGAACAGCACAGAACCCTTCCAGAGCACAACTAGAACACAGCTTCCTGCTGCCTGCACCTGTCTGCCTTGAGGAAGGAAGGGAGGAAGAGCAGCCCACCTCTGACCCAAGGCAGGGCCAGAAAGGGCTCACATGCTGTGGGAGTTTCAGGTGCTGAGTGGCTCTGAGAAAGCAGGTGGAAATGATAGCACTGTGAGCACACAGGGCTGAGGGCAGCTCCACTGCCTTTAATGAGTCATGCTAAAGACTGGAGGAGAGGAGCAGGCAGCCCACAGGTATTTAATTTCTGAAGTGAATGTAACTTTTGAGAACCAAAATTGTGGGTTTTTTCCCTCCAGTTGCCAAAGGTGTTGGGTTTACTGCAGTATCAACACTTCAGAAAGCTGTTCCAAAGGCTCTGCTATAAAATTAAGCAGGTTTTGGCAGAGAGAATGAAGTTCCTAGCATCCATTGGGTAACATAACAACAAAGCCCACCTGAGTTTGTTAGGAGTGCTGCTCCAAGGAGCAATCAGCTTTCAGGCAAATGTCAACTTCAACAGAAAAGAAAGCCCTGAGGATGAAAATGACTCAGAGAGAGTGATGCAGAGAGTGGAAGTTTGGGAAGAGCTGATCTTGTGCATGAGGGGAAAATACATGACCTTCTCCTGGCTGACTGTCACACAGGAATTAATAAGGACTATTGGCATATTCATAATAGTCAGAAGAAAGGCCAACAGCACCTGGGTGAGGGATGTCAGGGAATCTGACTGCTGTCTGTATTCACTGGGCAGGTAACATTGCAAGCAGTTATGGGGAATAATGTCATTTAAGAAGAAATGAGAATGGCTTTTTCTCTCAGCTCCACCATCTCCTGGCAGGTAATGCTGGATTACTTATGTGGGGAGGGACAGGAAGAGGAGGAGGAGGTGGTTAAACCAGAAAGTGGTAGAAGAAATGCACCCACACCTGAAGCTAAGCTGAGTTTGCTCTTGGTGAACTTGAAGGCTGATGTGCAAAATAGGTTTGAATTGTAGCTGGATCAACAGGACCCAAATTCTGCCCTTAATACACAGCAGCAGCTCTCCCTCAGCTCTGAGCTGGCTTTGTCCTTGTGTATCACTCAAGTGAGGAAGAACCCTGTAGGGTTAGAGTTAACTGCTACTCAACTCAAAGCAGCTCTTCCTGGGGGCAGGGTGTGGTTCCTGCCCTGGAGCTGCAGAGCTCCAGCAGCTGCAGCAGGACCAAGGGGTTGTGGGTGAAGAGCTTCCCTGGTCCTCTGAGCACCTGAATGCTGGAGGAGCTGCTGGGGGTCAAGGTGGCTTCCCTTGGCATGGAGCAGGTGGATTTCACCCTGAATTTGGCCCTTCTTGCTCTGAGGTATGTGCTGTGTGTTGCAGGGTCTTGACTGGGGGAGAGCTGCAAGCACAGCTCCTGAGGGTGGGGAGATTGGCTCTTGGCAGTGTTTGGTGGAGCTGCAGCTTCCTGTACCTGTGTTAGCTTTGGTCAGGTTTGCTTTCTCATCTTGGCTGTGGTGAGTGGTGGGACCTTGGTGCCCTGCAGGTGGAAGATTCTGTGTTTGGTCTGAAAATAATGGCACTGAAGGCTTCTGTAAAGCTGCCTGTCAGTCAGGCCTGGACTTGGTATGGGTTTGCCTTCCCAGCAGCTCCTCTGCTCCCTTCTCTCCTGTCTGCAGAGTTCTGCCTCGCCCTGGAGATGCTCTTGCACCTTTCCTTAGCTCTCTTCTGGCTCCCTGTCCTTTGCCAGTAACACGAGCCCACATTCTCCTCTCCTCTGCAGCTCGGAGTTGACAGTTGAAGGTTTCAGGATAGGAAATCAAAGAGGTCACAGCTGAGCCCTTGCTTTCAGGGTCTGGGTCAAACACAAGACACTTCAGCACTGGTACCCACCCCTGGGAGGCTGCAATTACTAAGCAGCATAGAAGGCGACAAAACTTCCCTGTGAGCAGCAACTTCTTTCCTCCCTTAGGCTGGGGAGAGGGCAGGAGAAGCAGCAATTGTTCTGGGCTTTCCATTCATTTGGTGTTCAGATGAACCCATACAGTCTCTCAGCTGGAAACAGTGCTGGTTTCACTGGATTTGTGTGTGTTGGCATGTTCAGTGGAGCAGCTTTCCTTCTCTCTCTGTTCCCAGGGTGGTGGTCCTGGTTTAAGCTGTGTTGGGAGGGGGAGAAGATGGCCCTGAAGCTGGGCAACAGCCCAGAAGGGGCTTGAGAGCCAGGATTGTGCCTGGTCCTGGCAAAGCCACTGCACTCCCTAGTTTGTGTCTTGGATCCAGAGCCTGGAGCTGACGGAAACCAACCAGCAGCATCCTGTCTGTTGGAGTCTCTGGAGCCCAAGAGGAATCAGTGGAGCAGAACTGGTGGAAAAGAATCATAGAATGGGTTGGGTTGGAAAGGGCCTTAAAGATCATCTAGTTCCAACAACCCCCCTGCCATTGGCAGGGACATCTTGCTGCTAGATCAGGTTGCTCAAAGCCCTGTCCAACCTTGCCTTGAATGCCTCTGTTGTGTTCCAGTGCCCCAAAGGTTTCCTTAATGGGCCTGGTTCTCCTCCTCAGCTGTGCCATTTTTACTGCTTCATCTAATTTCAACCCAGCACAGCCTGTCCCACCACTGAGGACCTGCCAGGATCATGCCTGCCCTGTCAGGGGCTGCCGTAGGTACAGGACCAGTTCTGGTGGGTTCTGCTGGTGGGCAGTAGGGTCCTATCTCAGTCCCTGTACAGGAGCTGGAGGTGAGGCTGGTCCTTCAGCAGCTTTTGGGGCTGCCAAGATCCTCCTGCACAAGATGCCATTCGTGTGGCAAGTGCTCTCTGTTGAGAGCCTGCAGCCAATGGTGTCTTCCCTAAACTGGGAGGACACTGAGGTGCTGGAGCACGTCCAGAGAAGGGTCTAGAGTACAAGTCTTGTGAGGAGCAGCTGAGGGAACTAGGGAGAAGAGGAGGCTAAGGGGAGCTCTTCTCACTCTCTACAGCTACCTGGGAGGAGGCTGGAACCAGGTGAGGGTTGGTCTCTTCTCCTAGGTAACAAGCAACAGGATGAGAGGAAATGGCCTCGAGTTGTGCCAGAGGAGGTTCTGGGTGGATATGAGGAAAAATGTCTTCCCTGAAAGAGTGGTTAGGCATTGGCCCAGGCTGCCCGGAGCAGTGGTGGAGTCACCATCCCTGGAGGGGTTGAAAAACCATGGAGATGTGGTGCTGAGGGACATGGTTCAGTGGTGACTTGGCAGTGTAGGTTAATGATTGGACTCGGTGATCTTAGAGGCCTTTTCCAAACCTTAATGATCCAATGAGTCTGTGATTTATTTTGAAGCTACAAGCTCTCCCTGGAGGAGATGGCTCCAGCCCTCACTCCCCCTCTGCTCCCCTTCCTTCCCAGCCAGACCCAGCTCGGCTGTTCCCTTCCCAGAGCAGAGGTTTCCTCAGGACTCTGCCCCTTTCTCTCCTACCGTCCCTGTCTCTGTGTTCTGTGCTGGCTCAGTCCTGCCCTCACCGAGGAGCTTCCAGTTCCTCCAGATGTGAAACGGCAAATTTAAACACTGCAATTACAGACATGTAAGGAAGCCTTGTACTTCATTAACGTGAGAGGAGGAATCTGCGACGGTTACGAGAACGGTTAAATAGCAGAGGATGTCTTTGATTGCCATTCCTGCTGTGTCGGTGGGAGGAAAGGCTGCTGGGTGCTCCTTGCCTCAGGATGAGAAGCACAACCCAGCGCAAGTTGTCCTTTGATAGATTTTTAATATGATTTTAAAGAGTTTTGTTTGGCCTCATTCTTATTCAATGAGATTAAATTAAAGCACTTATCCCCCGGGTTTAAGTCAATCCATGTAGGATTTGGGACGGGGGTTTGTTGCCCGGGGAGGGGGTTTGTTTGCAGGCCTGGCTGAAAGACTCCTTTCCCACTTCATTAACCTCGAGCTGGGAGCGACACCCCCTCACCTCCCCCCCCTCCTTCCTCCTCCTCTCCCCGGCCGAGGTTCGGGGATTTTCCAAACTCTCCCATTCACATGCAAAGGCTCAGCCTGGCCACAAAGCCGCAGGGCTCTCGCCTGCAGGCGTGGGTGTGCATTTGCCCGAGCCGACAATAACCCTTCCCCGGGGGTGGGGTGATCTGGGGGGCAAAGCTCCCGGGACGGAGCTTCCCCCGGGCTGGGAACACCGGGCTAGGACCCTGCCCCGGGGGATGCTCTGCTCTAGGGCTAGGCATTGCCCGGTCGGTACCGGGCAGAGAGGGAAAGCTCCGCGGAAGGATGGCAACGGGGAGACGAGGATACTGGGATGCGGAAGGAGCCGGGGGGGGGTGGGTGGCGGAGCACCGACGCGGTGGGGAAGCGGGGAAGGGGCGGCGGAGGACGGTGGGAGGTGGCAGGCNGGCGGAGGACCGGGGGGGGCCTAGCTCGCAGCCCATCTGTCGGCTCCCGGAGCCGGCGGTCCGCCGCCCGGCTGTCCCGGGGAGCAGCTGCCGAGCTCGCTGGCCGCGGGCAGATGAGCGACACTTTTAAAGGGTGGAAACAATCCATTTTCCAAAGCGATCATTTAAAGCACTTAGGCAATTATACACTTAAGATTAGCGTTAATAATTCACCAGCGCCGCGGCTATCACCCGCGCCGGGAAGCATCCGTCCCCGGTTCTCCTTCTTCCTCCCTTTCACCTGCTGTTGGCCGGTCCCGCATGCCGGTACTGGGACTGAGCACCGGGGGAGGGGGAACCGAGCCCCGGGAGAGGGAAACCGAGCCCGGAGGGTGACCATGCCCCGGGAGGGAGGAACCGAGCCCCAGGGAGCTTTCTCCCTGCTCTGAGAGGTGGGAAAACTCTTTGCTTTTCCCTTTCTCCTTTGATCGCCAGAGCAAACAAGCAGGAGATGAATTCAAGGGTGGGCTGGAGGCGAGCCCCGTTTGTTTGTAAAGAAGTTTTATTTCCACATTTAAAAAAGGGGATGGGGGGAAGCGGCCCGATCCCTCCCCACCAAACCCCCCAACCCCGGCCGGGCCGGCCCCGGGATACAGACTGACAAGAATCACTTACACAAATACACCCTCAGGGTTCACAAATAAATAATTCATATACATTTTGCGCACCGTATTTACATCTCGCCGCTTTTTCCTCCTCTTTTTCTTTTTCTTTTTTTTTCTTTTTTTTTTTTTTTTTTAATTTCCAGACTTCCCAAATTCCCCC